>JAVHLV010000143.1:0-158983 GCA_036785495.1 Colletotrichum neosansevieriae | reverse complement strand
CCCCACCCAATCAGCCTTGCTTCGACTGCGAGTCACATAGAGTATTTCGGTACCGTCGCGGTCGGAAACTCTATCTCTGGGGCCAGCTCAAAAGCTCACAGGTTCAGCAATACGACTGCATCACATCGTACCGGCCGTGACTGTCGAGTGAGGATCTCGAGACATCTGCTAGGATGACAACCCACACCACACTCAAGGCGACATTCGCCAGTCGAGCCGAGACGGCGACTCATCCTCTCACGACCTACCTCCTGCGGTTAATGGACCTGAAGGCCTCCAACCTGTGTCTCAGCGCCGACGTCCCGACTGCCCGAGAACTTCTCTACCTGGCCGACAAGGTCGGGCCCTCTATCGTCGTCCTCAAGACGCATCATGATATTGTTGCAGGCTGGGATTTCAACTCGCAAACCGGCACCGGAGCTAAGCTCGCCGCGATAGCTCGGAAGCATGGGTTCCTCATTTTCGAAGACCGCAAATTTGGTGATATCGGCAACACAGTTCAGATGCAGTATGTTGCGGGGTCCGCGCGGATAATCGAATGGGCCCATATCATCAATGTCAACATGGTTCCAGGCAAGGCTGCGGTCACAGCTCTTTCGGAAGCTGCTGCCAGATGGCGCGAACGTTATCCCTACGAAGTGAAAACGTCCGTCACAGTCGGCACGCCGAGGTCAGAGAGTTTCGACGACTACGACGAAGACCAGGACCAGGCGAGCGAACTCAACATACAAGAGCATACGTTCGGCACTCCTCGTCCTCCCGATGCCAATGGCCGCAAGGGCAGCATTGTCTCGATCACCACTCTGACCCAACATTTCGAACCTGCTCCCTCTCCGCGATTCCCCCGCAACGAGTCCCACGGGGACGATATCCTTTTCGCCGGAATCGAAGAAGCGCCCATGGACCGTGGACTCTTGATTCTCGCGCAGATGTCAAGTGCCGGCAACTTCATGAACAAAGAATACACTCAGGCATGCGTTGAGGCCGCAAGGGAAAACAAAAACTTCGTCATGGGCTTCGTGTCTCAGGAGAGCCTCAATACCGAGCCGGAGGACGCCTTTATTCACATGACCCCTGGATGTCAGTTGCCGCCGGAGGGCGATGAGGAGAACGAAGCCGTCGCCGGAGATGGCAAGGGCCAACAGTACAACACCCCTCAAAAGCTGATCGAGCTATGCGGTACAGACATCGTCATCGTCGGCCGTGGTATCCTCAAGGCGGGCGATCCTCAATCGGAAGCAGAGAGGTACCGCAGGAAGGCTTGGAAGGCTTATCTCTCTCGGGTGGCGTAGGCAATCCTCATCACTCCAATACCCAGGCGTGTTTAACTCATTGTCTCGTTGTTTCGCTCGTGTCGACTTCGGGAGGATCTGGCTCTGGCCGCAAGCGCATTTTCGCGGGTTTCTGCATATCGGTATACAACGGTGTTCATATCGTAGAGATTTAGGGAGAAGGACACGGCACTGGGATGGTTTCTTATTAGACGGGGTCTCGGTGCACCGATGCGGATCGAACAAAAAGAGGCGTGGGCTGGTGTTAATATTCTGTTGGGGCGCAGTTGCGGACTGTCACAAATGATATATTTCTGAATTGAACGTCTCTGCAACAATAACTGTTCTATTCTGCTCGATCTCCAGTTCAATGGGAACCACTCCGGATCGCGCACAGAAACGTGAGCAGCGGCTCATGGAGAACTGGGAGAGTGAGTAGACCGTTCTTACTCGAACGTCGGTGATCGGCAATTGAAGCTACGTACCCTTGACGCCGCTGTTCGCCCATCGCTCCAGATTTGTGACAGACAATAGGCGGTCCGGTTCTCCTCGACACCCATGAAATAAACATGGCATGTGGCATTGGCATGGCACGGCGAAGCATGGCACGGATAGGGCATGACAAGGAGGGCATGGGTAAAAGAAACAGCGGCATTCGATGGGTAAAAGAAACAGCGGCATTCGATGAGACTCAACTCCAGAGGGCGTCATTGGCCGGTTGGCGTCGTTGGACAGAGAGCCGGGAGACAACAAGAGGTTCTGAGGCGACGGGAGGACAAGGTACCCCGGGATGCAACACGTTCTCGTCGACCTGTGAGATTCAAGAAGGCTATTTTGCCCAACAAGACGGAGAATTTAGAGCCCAGCATTGCACCATTGCCACGCGCACAGCAGGGGCAGCCAGCAGCAGCTGTGATCGTCCTTACCTTTAGACGACTCGGAAGGCAGTGGTGCGACGACTCCACGAGGCATGGCATGGCATGGCATGGCACCGCGGCAGCTACTTTCTCCCTCTCTCTTACACACACAGGACAGGACATGGCATTTTTCGGTGTGCGTGCCCTGTCGGCGCCCTGCCGGCCCTACCCCTCTCTACGTTGGATATTTGTCGGTAACGCTGCCGCTGCCGCTGCTTTTGCGAGCTTGCGAACGCGCGACCGGCCGTCGCCTTGACCTGACGTTTTCTGTGTGATCTTTGGCCTCCCTTTCTATTTGTTCTTGTTTGTTTTGACAATAGCAGGTATGCCGTTATGGCGGAAGGTCGGCGATCTAAGGTCACTCGTGATCCGAGGGGGGGAAAGTCCAACGTTAGTCTGCTGTATGTAAGCTGTCGCAAACCCCTCCCTCAAAAAAAAAAAAAAAAAAAAAAAAAAAAAAAAAAAAAAAAAAAAAATTAGCTTGTCCCAGAAAACACAGAGTGTGGCCTGGGGCCGGCCGTTCGTTCGTTTGCCAAAGTCATCTATATCGTCAATGTCATCTTCGCTGGTCTCGGTATGTGTGTGTGTATGTGTGTGTGATTGAGAAAGTGTGGGTATGCGTGTGTGTGTCTCCAAACTCATTAGAGAGCACTCTAAACGTGTGCCGACCATACGGGGTTAAGAGGCTAAAGCCATACCCAAGGCAAGGTAAGGTACCGCGTAATCTGATGCCTGCAATTTTTGCTGCTGCACTCAAGCACTTCGAGGACTCATTTTTATAACCTCAAGTTACCTATTGAGGTTCACGGTGTCCCATGGCTTATTCTGAGTCTTCTAGTTCAAGGTTTTACTTAAAATCAGCAAAGTAGTTAGTATCTACTGCTAAGTTTTTATTCATTATTTACCTGTGTGGAAAAGACCCGTTTTTTCGGACATAAAGGTTACCAAGTACCTTACTGCATACGGTAGGTACCTTAAATCTACAAATTGGGGGTTACCCCGCCTACCTACCTCACTGCTCTAGGTACCTAGGTACCTTATCTATACCTTAGCCAACTCCCGGCCCCACCGCCGACTGGCCACATGCCTTGCCGCAGCTCAGCACCGCAATAGCAAGAAGCAAAGCGCCTGCCATTTTCCCGCTCGCCTTGCAATTGTCACTGCTGCTTCAGCTGTCACCACTGCTGTTAATCCTGCTTCTGCCCACCTACTCCTTCTTTGTGCTGCCCTGCTCCTTGATGTGAGGTAGCACGAGCTTGTCCTGTCCACAATCGAGGTTGGCGGCGGGTCCACGTCCTGATATTTCAGATTTCCCGATCTCCGTCTCCATTTCCCACCTCTCATTCCTTAGTCCAGGTCCCGTCCGGTAGGACCTTGCTTCCGTAAGCAATCCTGTCGACCACAATTCACGACAAAGAAGCGACCAGAACCTGCCTCTCTTAAGTGCAACTTTTTTTGTTTCCGCCCTCGGTCTGCGTTGCGCCCGTCTGCGCGCATACATTGCAGCGCGGTTGATCAGACCAACGAAGCCCTCGAACCATTGCGAAACAACGACACACATCCTCCCTACGCGCCCATCTGTCGATATCACGATCGCGCAAACGAAGCTGACAGTTGACGCAAATCACGCCGCGTCCTGCAGCCGATCGGTCCCCTTTACCCCCATCAACAACTCAACTCCCGTCATCGCAGACTCGATCGCAGTGACGGCCGACAATGGCCGACGACCGCCGGAATAGCTCCGAAAAGCCGCCGTCCGCACGGGAGGGACAGACTCAGAACCCGGCACCCACAGAAAAACCGACCCAACCTAAGTTTGAAGATGTACGGCTGCCACCGAAAAAGCGCAGGCGCGTCGTGATATCTTGCACAGAATGCCATCGTCGGAAACAAAAGGTTGGTCGCCGGCCATCGCCATTGCTATCCTGTGGTAACTAACACACTTTGTGCGCAGTGCGATCGAGACCTGCCATGCGCCAACTGCAAGTCACGCAACAAGCAGGACGCGTGCAAGTACGAGAAGGGTGCGCCGACGGCTAAGGAACATCGGAAAGCGGAGGCCGAGGGTGCGAGGACGACGCTGGTCCAAAGCCTATCCAATGCGGCAGCTAATTGGGGCTACTCCCACGCAGGGGCATCAACTCTCGGCCTCATGAGGAAAATCGAAAGCGCGAACGGTGATGGCTCGCTATCCCATCTTAACGGAGGAGCAACTCAGGTTGAGGACCAGTTTGCTACCAAGGAGCGCTACAAATCCCTGATCAGACAACTCCCGGCCAAGGGGTACATCGAGAAGCTCATCGAGGTTTACTTCCGCGAGTTCAACTGGCAATACTACGCTCTTGAAGAGGACCTGTTCATGCAGCAATTCGCTGAATGGAACAACATTCCCTTCCACGTGCTGTCTAACTCGGGGCCTCAGGGACTCTCGCCCGATCTGAGGGTGTTCCCGGCCCTGCTCTTCCAGGTTCTGGCGACGGCCCTCCTGACCCTCCCTGAAGGATCGCAAGAGTTTTACGAGCATCTCAAGTATGCCGGGAACATGACCTTTGAAGATCTTGCCGCTGACTACAGCGAGTCGGGAGTGGGCATCTTGTCGTTGCTCGGAAAGCGACAAATAACTGTGACAACTGTCCAAGCGTCTTTCCTTCGTGCAGCATTCCTGAAATACATGGCCAAGGTCACGGAATCGGTGAGTGGTCCGCACGCTTGTCGGGTTAGACGTCGAAACTAACAGTTAACCCAGTGGCACGCCATTGGTAGCGCCATCAGAGACGCTCAAGAAATCGGGATGCACCGCGACAGTTTGGATCCCCAGCCGGCCAGTGACGAAACTGAAGATGTGCTAGAGAACATGTGGTTGATCCAGAGGAGGCGCAAGTTATACATGGTTCTGATGACATGGTGAGCAATTGCCGGGCCGCACAAGGATGTGGAGACATGACTCGGCTGACACCGAACAGGGACATTCATTGTGCGCTTGTGCTAGGGCGTCCTGGGAGCATCGACTGGCGCATACTTCCGCCAAGTCTTCCGATAGATACGCCCCTACCCAAGGACCGCCGCAAAACACCCATCGCGCCAAGAGATGATGAGAAAGACCCCCCGACGCCGTTGACAAGGGGCATTTGGGCATTCAAGCTCGTTGGCCCGATGCGGGAGATTCTAGAGCTGGAGCACGATGGCCCGTGTCCTAAAGACTATTCCAAGGTCGACCGAGTTCACCAGATGTGCTTGGAGCTGGACGAGACGACGCCCGCGTATTTCCGTCTAGAGAATCCGGATCGTCGGTGGGACGACGATCCACTATGCTATTGGCTTCAGTCGGTTCGGTTCTACTTGCCACAGATGAATCTGTTCAACTTGATGGCACTGCACAGGCCGTACATATTCAACCGGCAAAAGAGTCGTACCGAGGCTCTGAAAGCGAGCATTGAAATGTTGCATCGTCAGATGCTTACGTTCCAAGGTCTGGATGCTGGTTCATGGCTGAAGTAAGTAATGGCGATCGAAGCAGCTTTGCTTGGCGACTGACTATGCGTATAGCTTCTCGTTGTTCTTCGGCAGCTTCGACGCTGTCGTACTCATGGCGTCGATATATATTCTCTTCCCCAAGGAGAACCTGGACATAGCCGGAAGCGCGATGCAGCACTTTCATTGGACAACTGAAAGATTCGAAGCTATGCAAGAGAGAAATCCCCTCGCCAAGGCCGCCAAGGGCGTCCTCCAGGCGATCTTTGTCAAGTTTAAAAAGGCTGTAGGAAATCCGGCGCCGCCGCCAAGCATGTCGAGTCTAGCATCGCAGATGCCAGCATCGACTACGGAAAGCAACGGCAGCATATCGGCGCGAGGTTCGGTTTCCACGACGGCAAACACGGCGGACACACCAGCGAGCAAAAGCAGCACCGTGGCAACGCCGACATCGCTGCCTACGGCACCGGAGACATCGACATATCCCGTGCCCTCTTCGCACTCGGAATGGACGATGCCGAACAGTTGGGATCTGACGTCGATTGCGCCACTCTTTCCAATGGGAGATCTCATATACCACGACCTCAACGGCATACCAGAGGACGGATCCTTGCCAGCGTGGGGAGCAGCAACACCACCGCCGCCGCCAGCAGCAGCAGGGCAGACGTTTGAGGGTGACTTTGGGAACGATAGTGTGTGGAATATCTTAAACCAGTACGACCCGACGACCGCTTGAGAACTCCGTTTGGAAGTAAAGTTGACAAAGAGAGAAGCAATAGCTATCAGAAGGGCATCTACTCAGACGTGACCAGGCGAAATTGGGGAGCATCCTGGAAACGGGCGGAAAGTGCACAAGGACTCTGAATAAATCGCAAGGCGGGATCGCAACAGTGAATAAGTGGGCGGATACAGAAGGTGAGAGGTTCGCTTGCTGGCGGCGGCTGAGTACATGAGCTTGTCGCGTTGCCATTGGGTGGATTTGTTGGTGGTTGAGCTGGATAGCATTTTCGCGGGTGAGCTGACGCTGATCGGCCCCTGTCGATGGGCAGACGGGGGATGCCCCAGCTGTGGGGCTGGCGGCGTCGATTTAGGCACCTTAGCGCCCAGCGGAGACGGTGTCACCCACGCTCACACCTGACTGTCGGTTCCAAGGCGCCGTCACAAACGCGACGGCCACAGAGTGCAATTGATCGTCTAAGGTAAAGAATGACGGCAAATTCGTAGCTAGGAGCATGTTATGCATTTCTCGGGGCAAACGAAAAGCACACGGAGTCACTTAGAACCGGAATACACCCCTTATGAACCCAGTTGCTGAATGCGAGCGTCGGCGTGGAGTGACGTTGGGTTGGTGACGTGCTGTTTAATGAGCCAAGGAACAGCACTGAGAACAAACGGATTCGTATCCGACAGATGAGACGACAGTTTTTTATCGCATTGATCAATTTTTTCCTGGGGATGACCACCCGGGCGAAAAAAGGAAACCCCTCCCCCCCAAAAATGTTAACACGTCGTGTGTCTGACATCTTATCAAGGTAGTTGCTTTTAAAAAAAGAAAACCACCCCAAAAAATATAGTCTTTCCGTGTGTATTTATTTCCCTAGCAAATTTTGCAAGCTGGAGAAGCCTGTTCAATATATCACATCAATACCTCATTCAACCGGGACCAAGCAGGATACAGGTTGCAGGACTCTGCTTCCGGCATCTTGAAATGATCGGCTGAGCCAGGGGTCGTTTCCTATAAATTTCGAACACGCCGGGGAAAGTCGAAGCGCGCGCATGCCTGCCCAGAAGAGAAAGCCTGACATCCAGAACCAGACCAGATCAGTTGGACATTTATCGAGGCTGCCTATTTAGCTTCCCCGTCATTCACCGGTTTTATTTTTTTTCTGTTGTTGACCTGAAGTGAGTGGTCTTGCCATCTCAGACATAGCATCCACCCATCCATCACATCTCAGCAGGCCCTAGGTACTTCCAGTCTCGCAGTGCCATCGCACCACACCGCACCGATCCCAACTTCTTGCCTCGACCAGGCGTATTCTCTACGTTAGCATACCTACCTACCTTACCTTAGGTAGCTCGAGGCAAAAGTCGTGGATTCTTAGCCCTTACCTTACCTAGGTACCTCAGTTGGCCAGACCAACCAATCCTGAATCGCATCGCATGGCATCACATCGCGTTCCAACCCCCTGCCTGAGAACATCTACCTACCGTACCTTAGGTACCTCAAACTTCTTCGCCTTCACCTTCACCTTTCCATTCGTCCCAGATTGATCTTGGGCCTGGTCAGGTGTCGTCCCATCCTTGTAGCATCTCAGTCTCTTCCCATTTTTCGCTGACAAGGTACCTCGTCACTACGGTGTACTACACACGACCTTTTTTTATTCTCCTCCGTCTCCTTATCCACCAAGACTGAGAGACACACTCGGTCAGCCACGCAAACTTTTTTCTCTCCTACTCGCGCCGCTCCTGCCACTCCCGCAAACCTAACCGATACAACCCACTGCTTGCTCTACCACCTTCAAGCAGGCACGAGCCGTCACGACAGCTCCAGATTATACGAAAGGACGAGGCTGGCAGGCGCACGTATCCAATTGACCAGAATACCTAGGTGCCTTACCCTGAATCTGCCTTGGGCGGCTGGCGATACCACAACAGTCGCAACCCCAGCACAGGCACAGGCACAGGCACGGTACTTCACTCCTCTCTTGCCTGCATATCCCAGCGCCAATCGCGACTGCAGCCCACCCGTCTCGGACCTTCTTGCAGTACCATCTGGCACACAAGAGTCCGCCTCGTTTTATGCTACCTACCTCCCTGCCTATCAGTCCGCCAGGTACTGCTTAGGTAGTTCGTTTTCTTCTCCTCGATCAGCGGCATCAGCACAAGTCGCAATACCCAAGAAGAGAAAAAACCACATAAGAAGCACCTCAGCAAGCAGCAGCAACAGGTCAGGCCAAGTCGCAGGCCCCTAGCTCACACAGAGATGTCGACCAACAGCACCACCACCACCACCTCCTCTACCAACACCAATACCACCCCTGCTGCTCCCTACTTCCTTACGAGCAATTCCCCTTCGCCTTCCTTTTCATCCTCACCTGCCGTCCGTTTTCCCTCTGTCACCGGACTCAAAAGTATGGAAAGAGCCAAAACCATGGCCTTTAACAACAGCGACATAATGGATTTCATCGGCCGATATCATTCCCTGCAAGGTTATCAATCCGCCAACGACCAGCTGATTAAGGTGGGTTCCGCTTTCCTTGCTTCCTTTCTCTTTTAAGCTTCTGCCTTCCTGTCTGCGGAGAGAGACCAAAGCTCCATGTTTTCTCCCAGCACGTTACAGCATGGCAAAGTCCCTTTCTCCCACTTTCCCCTGTCCCAGCCCCAGTGCAATCGTCGCCGGGGCGTTTCTTGACTTGGTGCGACACGGCAGTGATGCTTGGGCTGATTGCGATTCACCTCATCTTGTCCGTCCCAATTTCATAGGCAATGTGCAGTTCGGGACCCTTGTTGGTATGTTACTTTGGACTGACCTCGTCTTTTCTTCGCCTGCTCGTAGGACCTCTTGATGTATGCGAAAGAACTCCAGAAGACATATGTGGAAGAAAATCAGGTCCTCAAGCAAGAGCTGCGCAACGCCAAGCTCGACCTTGAACATGCTACGATTTCCAGAAGAGAAATGCAGCAGACGTTGTCGGGTCTTGAGTCAGATAACAACTATCTCAAGGTGAGCAATGGCTCCCATTGCCGCGAAAAGCAGCCGCGTGCGCTGTGCGTCGCTAACCATTACAGCACCGCAATCCATACGTCATGATACTCATTGATGGCGACGGCCTTCTTGTACGTTTTTCTCTCGATTTGTCCGTATTCAGCAAGAAGACGCTAACTCGAGCTACTCCAGTTCCAAGAGCAATACATCAAAAAGGGTATAGAAGGTGGCAAGCAGGCCGCCTACACCCTCCGATCCGCCGTCGCCGAATACGTGGGCAGCCAGGCCGGCGAAGTTGAGATTGTCGCCAAAGTTTGCGCAAATCTTTCGGGTCTCGGCCGAGCCATGCGCCGTGATGGCTGTTTGGATGCCGAACAAGACCTCAAGGATTTTTCGTTAGGGTTTACGCAAGCTAAAGCTTTATTTGATTTCATAGACGTCGGTCACGGTAAGGAACGTGCCGACTCCAAAATCAAAGGTATGGTCGCATAATTGTCGGTCGTGGGGGAACTCTTGGAGGACCACGCGACCCCAAACCGAGCCCCAAATCGGCGGGCACTTGGCAATGGCTGAAGGCTGACCTGACATTGCAGAGGCGACAAGATGGCATTTGCGAAATTCCAACTGCAGACAAATTTTGCTGGGCATCTCTCACGACGCCGGGTATGCTCCGTTCCTCGACGAAATCCTCCAGGATACGGACACTCGCTCCAGAGTCAGCCTCATCGAGGGTATTGCGACGGTTAGGGAGCTGAAAAACACCAACGTCCACATCCTGGACCCGATTACCAGCCTTTTCCGAACTCAAAAGCTCATCGACCGCAGCGGCGATCGATCTGCCGAGTCGACGTATTTTAAGACTTCGGCGGTGACCACGTCTCCGGTCCTTGCAGTTTCTTCGCCTGCATCCGCGACGGTGTCCACGGCGACGTCTTCATCCTGGGCCGGCGTTACCAAGGCGAGCCCTCCTCCTCAAATTACCACCCCTTTAGCCAACAAAACCATCAACCTTCCCGTTCGACAACCTACCCTGCCCAAAGCACCGCAAACTCCGACCTGGAACCCGGGAGAGCGCGGTCTCGACCCGCCCATCCCCATCAACCCGGTGGCCTTGGAAAACATTAAGAAAAGAACAGGGGCCAGCAAGTTGTGCAACAATCATTACCTTCGCGGACCCTGCGCCAAGGGTGATGAATGCTGCTTTGAGCACAAGTATCGGCCCAACACTGACGAAATCAATGCCATTGCTCTTCTGACCCGTCTCAATCCCTGCACTAGTGGTCAGGAATGCGACGTCGACAACTGCATCTACGGACACCACGTAAGTTGTGGGAACCTCGGGCTCATCTTTACTCCTGCTAACTAATTCATAGTGCCCTAGCCTGGTTGGCAACACTTGCACTCATCCTTACTGCAAGTTCCGGATTTCTGATCACCCGCCTAACTGCAAATTCAAGAACGCCAAGATCTATGAGAATTGAGGTCCCTGAATTGAGAGGGATATTGGGGGCGCAGGCTGATAATCTACTCGTTTCTACGCGTGAAGGCATGGGTAACGGTTGGAAGTGGCTTTTGTAAGACATGATGTACTTTTGAAATGTGGACTACCAGCATGTTTAGACCATGCCTGAATCGCGAATAATCTTACAATGCGGTTCTTGACGATAATAATATGTCAGGTAACTGGTCCGTCTCATCTTGGACTCGGAGCGTTCTTGGCTATTTTGAGATGACGTTTCCGCGAGACGCCTAACTTACCTGAGCTGTCTCCAGAACCCTGGCCGCCACGGTGGGTCCCGCAGCACTAACACCCCACCAAGACGAACCTTCGTTTCCCAACCCCACACACATCTGCCAAAATCCCAGAGTGGACTCAAGGAGTGAAGGCCCCCCCAATCGACACCCGTATCCTCACCTCCCCATCCAGATCACCATCAACACCACCACGCGATATCTCACGCCCTCTCCCGGCACCGGCGACTTACACAAACCAAACACATATCCAGCCCGACATTCTGCCACGATAATACCGTACAACATGTCGCACCCAAGGGTAGAGGAGGTGGAGGACAGCGACCTCGAAGCCTCTGACCCCTCCGAGGGCGACATTGACGAGTTCGACGACATGGACATCATGCGACGAGTCGAACCCAAGCCCTCTGCTTCCTCCTCCGCCGCCGCCGCCTCACGCATCAACCCAGCCAACATACCCTCCGCCGCCAATGCCGCGCCCAGAGCCGGCGCGGGCTCGTCCGAGTTCCAGACCACAAACGACCCCAGGCAGTACGCCGACTTCCAGTGCCTGTACCCGGTCTACTTCGACGCGCGGCGCACCCGCGCCGAGGGCCGTCGGGTGCCCGCGGAGCTCGCCGTGACGAACCCCATCGCGCGCGAGATCGTCAACGCGTGCGCCGCGCTGCGCCTCCCCACGCTCTTCGAGCCCGCAAAGTCCCACCCCAAGGACTGGGCGAACCCGGGCCGCGTCAAGATCAGGATACGCTTCGGCGGCGATGCCGGCCGCGGCAAGGACGGCGGCAAGGCCAGCCCGAACCAGAAGCCCGCCGGCATGCCCCAGATCAACAACAAGCACCACCTGTACAGGCTCGTGGCCGAGCACCTCGGGCGGAACCCCACGACGGACAAGAGCGCGGCGCTGAGGGCGCGTGTGCAGGGCGCCCCCGCGGCGGACCCGAGCAAGCCGTGGCCAAGGCCCGCGGTCCCCAGGGGCTGGAAGATGGGCGATCTGCTGCCGTACATCAGTCCCGCCATGACGGGCGGCGGGGTGAGTGAGAACCTGTTCAAGGACATGATGAAGGAGATGCAGGGTGGCGGGGACCCGATGGCTGCATTGATGGGGCAGGCTGCTGGCGGCGGCGGCGGCGGCGGAGCGGCGGCGGAGGAGAAGCCGGGCAAGAAGAAGAAGGGCAAAGGAAAGGCTTGAGGTGAGGATATCTGTTGGAATGCTGGTCGTGGGAAGTTTCGGACCGTGAAAAAAAGAGTGTCATTGCTAGACATATACCTTATCATGAGGATAAACCGAGAACCACGAATTATTACGATGCACACGGACGGAGGGGCTCGGAGATCTCCAGAAAAAAAAGATTGAGAAGACAAAAAAGTACAAAGCATGAAAATGGAAATAGATACTGGACATAAGAGGATGGGGTATCTAGTCACTAGGGTTCTACTACCACCCAGAGCATCCGAGCATGATAATCATACAGCCGCGAGGCGGCCCTGCAACCCCTCCCACTCGCGCGATCCCACAATCTGCACGTCTCGTCCGCCGCCCGGCACCATCTTACCGTCCGGGTCCGGTAAGAGGATTTGCAACCTCGCCGCCACGTTCTTCGCCATCAGCTTCTTCTCCGCGGCGGCGGCGCCGTCCTTGCGGCCGAGGACCACCTCCGATTTCTTGAGCACGGAATCCCGCCAGCTCTTCCACGCCGCGAGATCCTCCTTCTGCTTGGCCGCGTGGTACTGCGGTGTGCTGCGCGCCGGCTTCCATGCCAGTTTGTCTTCCGGCAGCTTGCCAAGATCGTATACCCTGGCCGAGGTTGTGAACTTTACGAGCTCGCTGAGCACGTCCTTGCCCTCCGCCACGACGAGCGCGCGACGCTGCTCGACGACCGAGGGAGACTTTGTGAGTGGCTCCGCAAGCCAGTCGTAGTTGTGCTGCTCTGTCGTACGGGCGCGACGGTTGTCCTCCCGCAAGTAGCGAACCGCGGCCTGCAGGCTGGCAATATCGTTCTTGAGGGCGTCCATCTCGCGGGCGGTGGCAACGGCACGTTCTTGTCCTGCCTTGGCACCTGCGACGCCAGCGCCGTCGGCAAACGCCTTGCTGTCGCCGGCGATCTTCTTCCACTTGTCGCGGTCCGTCTCCAACATCTTGAGCTCGCGGTCTTGCTTATCAATGTCCTCCATTAGGCTGGCAGCCTTCTGCTTGGCGGCCTCAATCTCAGCCTCGAGATTCTCGATGCGCGAAGCTTTGGCATTAGCATCCTTCATGCGCGATTCGAGAGTCTCGATCTTGAGGTTGGCGGTGCTGAGGGTTTCCTCGCGCTGCGCGATGGCCCTGCGGGCTTCATTGTGCTCCTCCTTAAGGCGGCGCAATTCCTCCTCGGCGTCAACCGGAATCGTCTTGATGGCCTTCAGCTCCTGAGAGCGGAGCTTCCAGGGCGCGGGGCTGATATCGAACTCTTGAGTCTGGGACAGATCTGAGCTCAGTACGGCCAAGTCCGAGATCTGACTGGTGAGGGTGCGAAGTTTGGACAAGTACGTAGAGAAAATATCGGTCTCGCTTGACGAGGCAACCTTGACGGTGGCTTTCGCGATGGTGTCTTGAATCTCACGGTATGTGTAAGGCTCAGTACGGCCCTCATCGTGCAGAAGAAGATGGAGATCCAAGCCAATCTCACGAGCGAGAGCAGCCAGCTGTCGGGTGGCATCTAGACACTGCTCGAAAGACTCTTTGGTCTCTTGCGGCAGCGCCAAAGACCTAGCCTTGAGGTCTTGAAGGGCCCTGACAGCCTTACCGGCGATGACCTTGGTGCTGCGGGTCTGGGAAACAACCAGCTCGGATTTCTTACCGAAGTGCTGCGTCATCTCGTCGTCGTCAGACTCATTTGGCACAACTCTTTGGACCATGCTCCGCATTGTAGCAAGGGTAGTAGCAGCAGAGTCCAAATGGCTCTGCATGACGAGCGTTTGCATATAAGTGTCTTCAGCGAAGTCCGGCAAGTCATTGGTGAGGTGGACCTCAGCAAGGTGAGACATGAGCGCAATGGTACGTTGGAGTTCATCTGCACACTTCTTCTCCTTGAGCTCATCGCGGCGCAGACCGTCGATCCACCCGTTGAGGGCGCGCTCAACAGGCTCCAGCTCGAATAACGCGTTTTGGTATCGCTGAAATTGCTCAATCGAGCAGTGGCTAATAGCGTTGGTGAAGCGTCCGCACATAGACGCGATCCAAGTGAGCTTATCAATGGCGTCGCAAGCGGCAAAGATGTCATCTTCGTGACCAGGATGAGGCTGGCCGCTGACACGCTCCTTGATGAATCCTTGCAAAAGCTCCGCCTTGAAAGCCAGCCGCTTAAACCTGAGAAGAGCGAGCACGGAGTCTTGGTCTTCCTTGTAAGTAGCGGGCAGGAAGAGCTTGACGATCTCCAGGTGCTGCTCGGCTTCTTGGGCCTCCAGCCTGCGGAGTTCGAGGTCGATGGTCTTGACCTGGGCCTTTGAGGCGGAGATCTGCAGCTTCATGTTCAAATCCATCATGGCGCGTGACTTGCTGTTGAGCTGTTCGGACTCTGTTTCGGTGACAGCGTGCGATGCCCGCATGTCTTCGAGATCGCTCTGTAGACTGGTGACCAGGCCCCTGAAGCGGGACAGGGTGTACTCCATATCTTCCAAGGCCTCCTCCTGCTCGCCTGCTCGTCTGGCTTGCTCTGCAATGACGCTGTCCTTGAAGTCGAGTTCCTCTTGCATCTCCTTTTCGTTCTGGACGTGGTTGATTTCGAGTTCATCGTTGATCTCTTTGAGGTTTTCGAGGTCTTCAATGACAGCTCTGAGCTCTTCAATCTGCTCAGACATGCTCATGTTGCGTTCGGTAAGGTCCTCGATCATATCCTCGGCACCCAGAGCGTTGTCCAGCTGCTGTCGGAGATCCTCAACAGCCGCCTCAGATTGCGCAAGCTTCTCGTTTGCGGCCTCTAACTGCTCTTGAACAACACCATAGTCTTGGAGTTCGACTTCCAAAGTCTTAATCTGGTCCCGGAGCTCCTCTTCTTGTTGTTGCGTCAAGTCACGAAGTCGCAGCAGAGCTTCACGAAGTCGCTCATTGGTGCGCTCCATCTGTAACCAACTGCTGCTGGATCGCTCTTCTGTCGACATACCCTTACCGAACTCTTCGTTTTCCTCTCGAAGAATCTCAACCTCGAGCTCCAGCTCTTCCGCCTTCTGCTTCAGAGCCTCAAGCTCAACCTTGAGAACTTCAGCCGTCTCCTCGGCCATTTCTCGGTCCAGCGTCGCCAATTCCAGGGCCGTCTCGTGCTCCATCTGGATGTTCTCGATCGACTCAAACCTTGCCTCCGCCTCCTTCAGCTGTTTCCTTAACTCATTGTTCTCGTTCTGCTGCGGCTGGTACTTCGCCTGTAGCTTCTGAATAATACCCTCAAACCTGTCCCTTTCGCCTTGAGCTTGCTCCAACTGCTTCAGCTTCTCCCTGTCTTCTAGTCTCTTCCGCTCGAGAACCTTCAACTTAGCCTTGAGATCCTCGATTTCTTTGTTGGCAGCGGCAGCATTTGTCGTAGAACGGGCGGTAGTCGCGGTCGCTGACCTTGTGGTTGAACTTGAAGGGCCCGTAGTCCCTGATGTGAGCTTCTCGAGGGCTTTAGTTCTCGCTTGCACGGGGCTGTTGTCGCCGATGTCCTTGGATGGCGAAGTAGAGTCATCCCCACTTTCCGCGGCCTTTCCTCCCAAATCTGCTGAGGGTCGTCTGGCGGACGTAGTCCTCCCGCTCATATATAGTCTTCCGCTTGTTGGTCGTGTTGTGGTAGGCCTCGTCGGTGCCGAAGATGTCGATGACTGTCGCGTTCGGGTAGTAGGTATCGGCGGAGGTCCCATGGATGTGCGGGAACCTCCTACACTCGGTCGCGTCTTGGCCCCAACGGTCGATGTGCGGGTGTTGGAAGGTGTCGTGGTTCGTGATGGCGCAGTGCTCGAAGTGGCCGATCCGAGCTGTTTTGTTGGTGATTTAGTCGGTGACTAGGCAGTCTTTGTTACTTTTCGACGTCCCTCCCTCTAGTCCAACGCGTGGATACTTACTCTGAGTATACTTGACGACGGCCGAGACCCCTTAGGTCCTGGGCTGGGGCTTGGAGCATTCAGACTCATCCTCTTGGTCAATCCCGAATCCGTCGCAGAACGGCCAGTGCCTGGGTTGAAGCTCGTTGGCCGACTAGGCCTGCGAGCCGCCGGCTTCGCAGTGGCGGGGGCCTGGGCGATAATAGCCAGCGTCGTGGGCCGAACGAACATGCCGTGGCCCATGCCGCAATCGAAGTATCGTTCTCCCTGGACACTGCCGTCGTTCTTCCCGCTGTCGTCCTCGAGCTCGATGCCGACCCAGTCACCGCTGGCGAAGTGGGTATTGCCGACAAACCGCACGATGCCGGCGCGGCCATCTGACAGACGCACTGTCTGCCCAACTGCTAGTTCCGACATTGCTGAAAGTATTCCGCATTTAAAAAATAACCATGTTCGATGCGGTGGTCTTGGTGGCTATGGGCCAATTGAGGCTCTTCGTGATGCGTCGTCGTTATGTTTAGATGTCTCTTTGGGGGTCACCAGGGAGCGCGTCCGATAGGCACGCCGCACGGCACACTGGATGAACGCGCCAGGGATCTGGAGCTGGATTGAAGCAGGGTCCACAACAGTGACATCGGTAAGGTACAGATGCACAAATTAGTTAGAAGACGGGCATAAGACAAGTATAACTATAATGCAATCAACCACTAAACGTCAAACAAACGCCTTCAAGATTCAGACGGAGACATTGTCTCATTCGCACTTTGGCGCGTCTGAGCTTGCATCATGGAAAAAAGCTCAGCGCGAATTGCGCCCTTGCTGATGATGATACCCGGTCTTTACTGTTCAAAACACCTCAATTTCAATAGTCACATCGTTCTGCAAACCTAGGCCAGAAAGCATCGCATTCACTCAAGGTGTGCAAACACCACTCGATTGCAAAAACCGTTCGATTCACACGATAGCTCCTGATTTTTCCTATCTACCTACGCCTACGCTATGTCGAGAAATGAGAAGAAGAAGAAGAAGAAGAAGAAGAAGAAGAAGAATTCTCAACTCGCTGCATCTAAATCTGACCAAATCACCATACGTTTTTTCTCGGGATATCAGTAATTAAATTCGCTTTTTCGCACCTCATCAAACTCGTCCAAATCCATCCTGGAAGCTGGCTCCCCGAATCCATTCGACAACCTCGAAACAGATGCGCCGTTCAAGCTTTTCGTCCAGCGATTTGCCATGCGCAATCCGGACCACCATGACACCGGTGCCTTTAAACTCCACAGCGCCTGCTCGAGCGACTTCGTCCTCCGCCGCAGTCTTGACATAGATGACGAGGTCGGGTCCGACGATGCCCCTCCACAGAGTCGACATCCATTGCCAGTGGTCAACTGGGGCATACGAATCGGAAATGGGTATCATGCAAGCATACTTGTCTGAGATGGTCAAGCTAAACCCCGCAGGAAGCAGGGCTATCGGCGTCTTGGCTGGGCTGGGCGTTGATATCGAATTGTGCCTCGATCCGACCAGCTCGCCCTCCGATGTCCTTCTGCTCGGCGGGAGTCCATCTGGCCCAGACAACGGCTTGACGGTGATGTGCTTGACGATCTCCTGCGACTTCTCATGCCACTTCATCATCGTCTGCATGTAATTAGGGAACAGATCTGAAGCGTGCAGACTCGGTTGCGAGTGACTGCTCTTTCTGCTGCTGGTGACGGACGCACCGTCGTTCGTCTTCGTCTCTTCCTCGGCTGAAATGACTGACAGCGGCGTATTGGGCGACTCGCTCCAGGTCTTCAAGTCGACCTCGGCCAGGCCAAGGAGGGACCTATGAATAGCCGTTCCAACCTGCTCCAGCTGGCGAGGATCTGCTCCCTCGACGGCAATAACTGCACCGCGGGTCTCGATATCCGGGCTTCCCGGGCCCGGTGGAGCCAAAGTCGGGCTGATCTTTTGCAGCACCTTCAGCTTGCTCAAGAAAGGAATTGTCATGATCATCGCTTCGATGCTTTGCGCGTATGCATCTCGGGAGTTGGCGATGCCCAAGCCTGATGATGGGTGAGCGCTCGGGCGATCGCTCATGTCGCTGTCTCTGTTAAGCGGGGGGGAGTTCTGCGTCTGCAATGGCGGCAAGCGAAGACTCTCGTCGAATGCCGAACCACGACTCGATCCTGCGAACCCCGGATGTGGACGGGGTGGAGGAGCCATGGCACCGTGGCCACCGGGCCTTGCAAGTGCGGATGGGCCAGGCAACGGCCCGTATCCCGCAACGGGCGGCGTTCCGGGCATACTCAAAGACGATCGGGGCTGTCTAGACAGTGGATGTCCGGTGTACGGACCCGGAGACGGCACGGTCTGGTAGTGACCCATGGCGTTGAACCGGCGTCGCTTGAGCTCTGGCGACGGTGACATCGCCTCGTACTCCTCGTCGACGTCTCGCAGGTTGCCCTGTTGATAATGATAAGGCTGCTTCCCACCAGGTAAGGCGTGCCGGTGCTGCTCGCTGTCGACGCCTCGCATATCTCTCGGGTGGTGGGGCAAATTCGATTTGGCAGCAGTCGGTGTGACAAACGGCGTGGACGGCGTTCTGGGTGTCGCGATGAATCTGCCTCCACACTTGGGGCACCGCCCTGTATCTCCTCCGGATGATGAGCCTGGCCGGCTTCCTGGCCGTCCGCCACGCCTCGGCTGATATCGGTAGTCTGGGTATTGTCGTTGATGTCGAAGCTTCTCTTCTTCTGCGAGCTTCTTCCAACTGTCCTTGACTTCCTCGGGCTGCACCCGCCACTGCTCTCCTATGATTTTTGATATCTCCGGATTGGAGAGTCCTGGATGTTGGGCGATGACCTGTGCCTGATGGTGTTGTCTGTATAGGATGAAGGCTGTCAAAGAAAACCAGCGTCAGCCCACGAGCTCTGCACAAGTGTCCCAGCTGCCAGTTTGAATCATCCATCAAAGACTTCCTCGTCTCAGAATGTGGCTGCGACTAATTGTGTCGGAACTTCTTGACGAAAAGAAAAGCAAAGGATGTGTGTATGGTACCTTACCGTTTCGAGGTCTTGGAACTTTGAGAGCGGGCGTGCAGAGACAGATGTAGTCCTTGCTGCCTTCACTGCCCATCGGGCCGGTTTCCGAGCTGAACTCTCTCGCTATCGAACTGTTATTGGCTTCGTCAACGTCGATAGAAGCGGCGCGTTTCCTGCTTGCTCGACTGCCAGCAGAGCCCACAGAATCTCGTCCGTCTTCTAGTTCCTGACTTGCTCTTCGCTCCATGGCCGAGTGGGCAGAGTTGCCCCCGGAGGAAGAAATTGACCGCCGGGTTCTTGGAGTAGAAATCACATCTGTCATCTTGGGGTTCGAAAGGTGGGAGGAGGGTGCAAACGGGTGTTGGTGGAAACGATGACAGGTGGGAGGCGGCGGTCGGTTGGTAAGTCGGTCTGGCTATGCGTCGTTTTGGACTTACACCATGCTTCGGGACGGGGCGTTTGGAGAAGGACAGCAGCGACGGGAGGGGGGCGTGTATGTTGTATACGGTGAGAGACACGACGGGATGCCAGTACCTGGGCTGCAAGAAATGGCAGGACAGACAGTCGCCGAGGACTTGGACGAACGGGAAAGACAGTAAGTATCTGGCAAAATGCGGGAGAGACAGATGAAGAGGTATATCCGGGGACTGGAACGAGACAAGACGGCCGAGAATGCCTCGCTATCGCCCTCGTTGAAAAGATTGCCCGCTCTGTTCTGTGACTCTTTGTGGTTCCAAGGCGCCGGCTACCCTTTCAGTAGAGACCGAGCAGACAATGATTGTCCAGCTCAATGACCTTATGTTCAAAGATGGAGCTTGCCATCATGGGGGAGAAAGGACATTGAGGGTGAGGACCAGGCGGTATGTCGTCGCCGTTGCGGTAGCAGTAACGGAGAACAGCAACAACGACGGAGAGATCGCGGCAAGAAGCAGCTGCAGCGAGGAGATGAGTGGAGGGAGGGAGAGATGATGTTTGGAGAGCGGAACGAACAGGACGAAGAAACTGAACAGAGAGAATGAACGAACGAGAGAGGAAAGTGCTGAATGGCTTTGGCGGAATGTCTCGGGAATGTACCGGCACCCAAGCTGTTGCAGATGAGGGTAGAGCTCTTTGTGACGAAGCGTTTGCCCTGTAGCCTGGACCCCTCTCTCACTCAGTCCACCAGTGCTTCCGTTCGCATTGAAGGAAGCAGATGGGTGAATGCTGCTTCGTTTTCACTAGTCGTCTTGTAAGCCCGGAACACAAAACGACAAGTTCCGTTCGGTTCCAAGTCCGAAGTTGCCAGTGGGGGGGACGAGGCGGCGGTGACAACGATGAGGCGAGGAAAGATGAATAATGAGATGTTGGGTGATCAGAACGAGACACCGCGCAATGTCGCAGGCTTTGAAGAATTCCTTTACTCCTTCGCTCTGGGGCGTTTCTTCTTGGAACGGAGAGGCTGAGAAGGAGGATATTGTTCTATTCGAGAGAGACGAGGGAGAGGTGTCACTCAAAGCAGTCTTATTCTGAATGTTATTTTAGGAATTCCATCCTTTCAAATCACCGGAAATTCAGTCGAGCCTTGGCCACACCACACATGCACCCTCTCTCTCTCACACAGAATGCCCACATGCATTGCTTCTGCTCTCGCTGCTACTCTTGCTACCGCCGCTACTAGAGTCATCTGCCGCGCCGACCGCGGGTACTTTCTCCTCCCTCTTCCCCCTACCTATCCTCACCTCGCGCCAATGTAGCCATACCCTCCTCAGCCGGCCTCTCTTCAAAGGAAAACATGCATGTCCTGACTGCAGACTTATGCCCTGTGGGACGTCAGAAACAATGACCTTGCTGGCCGAGATGCGGTGGGTGTGGGAGTGCCAGGGCCAGTCGGAGAACAGTGCAAGGGAAAGAGTAAGTGAAAGAAAGGGAATGAATGCAAAAGAGGTCGGGGGGAATGTTCAATCAAAAGAGCGCTTTTCCCGCCCTCCTCCCCGAAGGAACAAAGACAATGGGATGTACGTCGAACCAACACAACCACTCCCACTCCCTGGCCGAAAGTGGTCTAGACTGGACGAACGCCGATTCCCACGTGATGAAGGGGAAGAAGAAGATGAGAGCCCTGAGCGAGTCCCATTCCCCCCTTTCATTCGCGTGTGGGTTCTTCGTTGTGTGTTCTTGAAATGTTTTAAAATTTGATCGGCAAGGACACAATGCGTTTGGCGTTGGTGATGTCTTGATGTTGAGCGTCAAAGTATGGGATGGGAAGGTGACCGGGGTTCAGAACGGGAGAGACTGAAGACGCGGTGAAGGGTACAAGTCCCATTTCCTCTGGTTGAGGTTAAGGCAGCATGGGCATCATTGGTCGGTGCATAATGTCTCTCATTTTTGTTGTTTTTCTGGTTCGCGGCCTGTAGTGTCTCAGAACGTTCGGGAGGGCGGTGCTACTTTTTCTCCCCTCATCTGGGGTCTTGTTTTGCAAACGGCGTCGCCCTCTTCGGCTCTCAGGACTTTCAGTCGAGAATCGAGACACCCGGCAGTCTTTTCGACTCGAGGTCCACAGTCGTGCTTCGATTCGAAGGTAGTTTGCCGACCCTTGATAATTACTATTCGTTAATCCCAAGGACCGGTCCAAGCAATCTGGACGATTCCTATTCAGACCAACACTGAGTAATATCATCATAGTATCATCACAGGATAAAAACCCGTGGATTACCTATCTTAGTTTTGGATAATGTGACAAGATCTTTTACAACGCCGCCGCCATCCTTCATGCTAGGAACAACCTGCTAGGAAAACCCGAGGGGGATCGTGACAACTCTTTCACGCTTCTCATCTAACCGTAACACCTGCTGAGCTCCCTCACGAGATGTAACCACGTCCGTTTTCGCTACTCAGAAGGCTGGCACTGCGCCGCGAGTCCAAGAAGAGCTCCTCGCACTCGGCCACATCCTGAACATCGATTTGGCTGCGGCCGTTTGCCTTGGAAAGAATGCTTTCGTTGGGGTTAGCCCAAATGTCTCACACTAGCCGGTCGATCCACGATCCACGAGAGGGGGAAACCGCATGGAGATGAGTAAGGGAAAGCGGTGGGAAGAAGTGGGCCATGGGGTTGGGCATTTCATTTACTCACCTGGCGGGTGTCAGTAGTTGCAGGCAGTATCGCAAGCTGATGCGGACGCCGTGTTCCGCGATCTTGTCCAGGGCGGCGTCCATGATAGGCACACCCTCCGTAGTTGCCCTGATGCGGACAATACGCTTGATCTCGTCCAGCTGGTACGGCGTCGTGGGAACGATGAGGAGGCGGGTCAGGAAGTCGGTAGGAATGCCATGGGCCGCGACAATGTCATCTGTGCCGCGAATGGTGGTCATTCCTCTGTTTGATGCCAGCACGACAATCGGAGAAATGTTGGACTCCAGGGCCCGGTTCAGGTACGTGAAACACTCGACATCGAGCATGTGCGCCTGTTGTTGAAGATTAGTCCACCGGTCTCAGTTCGCGTCAGACAAAGGCAATGGAAACTTCCGCTTACCTCATCGATGAAGAGAACGCCTGGCACGAGCTCCGCGACGCCCTGATCGATGTACTTGCTCACCACCTTGTTGATCTCACCGCGCAGCTTGTCCGTGATCTCAGTCATCTTGGGCTTCATCAGCTGGCCCATCATGCTCATAATGTCCTGGCCGCCTTGGGGCCGGGCGTTGGCAACGTCGAGATCGTGCAGAGTCACATCCTGCACAATTTCCTTCTTTTTGTGCACCTCGCCCTTCGGGATGGGCACGTACTCCTCGGCCTCAAGGTCGAACTCCGTTGCGTAGGCATCTGACCGACCCACGCGCTTGCAGGCGCCCGTGTTGGCCTCGATGTAGATGACATCTCCTACCGACACTCTCTCCTTCTGAATGGCCTCGTATATGCTTGGGTCCAACCGCAGCTTCTTCTGTCCCTTTGCGCTCTTGAGACCGATCAGGAGTGTGCTGATGGTCTTGCCGTATCCGCCCAGAGGGTTCTCTGCCTCCTCAGGGGTGAGCTCTGTGACCTCGCCTTCGTACACCTCCTTCGTTTCTCGGACCTTCAGGCCAATCGCACGCCGAAAGTTCTCCATCAACACTTCGGTCTTCTTCACTTCTGTCGAGTAGATTTCGCTGCCAACAATCGGGCAAAATGGGATCTTGGTTCCAAGCTCTTGACTGATGGCGAGCGCGAGGGCCGTCTTTCCTGTGCCCGGTCCGCCAGCAAGCAAGACGCCTCGACCGGCCATCTTGTGTGCGCGAATGAGGTCGACTACAACACCACATGCCTTAGCGGCGCAAAATCGTCAGTAAGTTTGCCCGAATCGTCGCAATTTGCGCTACCAACCTCTCTTGCTGTCGCCTGTCCAACGAAGCCTGAAGCCTGCTTCTCCGCCGTGCCATCTTGCTTGAGCCCCAGGCCCTTGATGTGAGTGTGCGCAGCAGTGCGATTCTCGCGACTGTTGCCCTTGATCTCGCTGATTTGGACCATCGTCGCGGCGGTGGTGTCGGCTGACTGGTGTCGATTTTCGGCGTATCGTTTGAATGGGTCGCAATTGTGGTATCGAGGTGTTCGGCGATTACTTCTTTGTCGCAATTGTTTCGCTGTTGTGGAAGGGTGGTGGTTGGTGTTGTGTGAGCCTGGTTGAAGCTTCCAAAAGATTTTGGACGACGCGCCTCGATCCATCCCTGCAAAACTGAAAGGCGCACAGTGCAGTCGCGCCGCACACGTGACCTGGGGATAGCTTCTCCAACTTCATCTTCATCCTCACACTTATGCAATGTTTGTGGACGCAACAGCCTTTACTCTCATTTCATGAAAGACATATAGAGGCCTTGAAGACGCCTGCGAGCGAGCACGATGCCTCATTTATTCAACACACATCGCTGGGGCTGGCGGACAGGCTCAACTGCGGTCACCAACATGCATTGCGTCTGCTTTCGTTCGTTCTATAGAGAATATCCGCTGTCACAACTCTGTACTCAAGATCTCTGAATTGATGTTTGGCGAAAAGCCTTCGATATGGTTGTTCTCAAAGTAATTGGTGCCTCGCTGGTTCAATGCCTGGCGAGCCTTGAGGCGGGCCCGGAAAAGGGAAGGGAACGGACTGCATCCTTAGGTTTCTCATTTCGCCTACCGTTTGAAGTTGATCTCCATCTGAGGCTCTTCCACGATGCCCACGACTACTCATTCACTGTGTCCATTGTTACACAGCGTGCCGTCCGTTGTCTCTCAAACCTGCGTCCAAGAATTTCAGATCGAACGATTATTCTCATTGGACGGCGGACGGACAAGCCGTGAGTGCAATGATTCAACTCAATTTCCTCGGAGATTCTCCTTCCCACGTTCGGGAATGTTGGGACATTGTCTCATCGCGACCCCCTTTTCAGCCGCTCTTCTAGTGCCTTTTGCTACCCATTTCAGCCGCTCTTGTAGGCGCCGCGTGCATGGAATCCTAAGGGTTGCGCCTGGGATGGGACCCCTATTCCGTTCTTGTCAACACGTGCTGGTGTCGTTTGGTCTGTTCATGACCTTGAATGATGATTTATGACGTTGGTACCTCTAAGTTTCGAGACGTCAGTCGGCGATGAGACCGTTGCGCATATCAGTGACGATTGCTCAACGAGCGTTCAACATTCAAGGGAGACATGCAGATACGTTGGCTACACTGCTCAAGAATCTTGACATCATTGCAAATGGATGCTTCGAAGGATGAAAATTGCACTTGATATTCTATAAAACTACTCCAAGGTTTTTGACGGCGATTGGGCTAGAGAAGTGTGATGAGGAGTGTGAGGTTACCTTAGGTGACGATGATGAAGGCTGGAGCCTCACGCTCTAAGACACAACCTCGAACTTGGACACAAAATCAGAACTCCGTGTACTCTTGGCTAAAAGGGTTAATTAGAACATGAGCAAAGCGAAAATTGAATGAGCAGCCTTGCGAGCCGATGTACAGTCACCGAGCTTTGACCGTTGCCAAACCTGGGAATGCAATACATATAATCCACCCTTATACTGTCTTTTCTATAAGTACTTCTCTTTCGTGGCTGTACGGCGATTATTCTTGGTTGAATTGTACATGCATACTCTTCGATGAAGGGCCAATATTTTTTTGTGCTTGCCCGATCAACTTTTCGATGCTCAAGGCGTGGCATCGAGGCCTCGGTCGGTCTTTGGAAAATGAGACGTAACCATGTTGGCGTTACCGACACAGGCGGGCGACCATGTGCTTAGAGATACGATTAGTGCAAACGTTGATATCGCACTATTTTACCACGAAAAGACGCCGGATCTATTCGCAGGAAAGTGAGATTACGTAGGGCAACAGCACAGATTGGAGGTAACACATCGAGACTTCATGGGCTGTGTTATGGGTGATCGAGCTGTTCAATTTGAAAGCCAGTACATATGCAACTGCCAGGATATTTGAATTTCAAAGCAACGTGTTGCTGCTGGAGGTATGCATCATCTGTGTCTAAATATCCAATCCCTGATATTTTTTCGCACATGGGCTTGCCTGACACCGCACGCCATCATCATCTACCTCTGCGCATCTCTAATTCGTCATCTCTGCTGCCGTCTATGTCGGCCAACATGGGAACAGCCTCAGTATCTCTCATATTGGCAGTTTCGACGTCCGCCACCGCTTCAATCCTTGGCGGCGGCGGCCTCTTCGTAAGAACGACCCATAGGGCGCTGCCGATAATCAGACCGCAACCCGCCAGACTCATCCAGCCCATGACATTACCAAACACGAATCGGTCGAAGCCCGCAGCGAAAAGCATGTGTGTGTATACCATAGCGTTTGCCCTGTTTGATCTATCCGTCCCCAGTCCCGCCGTCATGAGGAACTGCATGATGAAACCGAACAAGCCCAGCAACACCATAAACAGCCACTGTCTCTCTGTTCCCGGCAGCGCAAACCGCAATGCCGGCTGTCCCAATTCTAGAATCGGTGCTATTGTGAGCACGACGGCGCACACAATTGTGCACCAGGTCGCGAAGTAGTTGACGGAGATTAGCGGGTGTGCCCGCTTGCCAATCCATCGAATTGTAGTGAAAGCCCCAGCGGCACCGAAGACGCCGACTATGGCAACGCCGATAGCCGTTAGACGTTCTGCGGTTGTGGCTTGATGATCCAACCCGGGCAACTTCGAGGCCGTGGTGCCGTTCGCTGCGTTATCGTACTCTGGAGCGGTGGCAGCGGCAGACGAGGTCGAGTCGCCAGTGAAGAGAGAGGTCGGGTGTGCGATAAGGACGACGCCGAGGAAGGCTATGACGGTGCCTGTGAGCTCGGCGCGAGTGAACGGTTCGCGGAGAGCGAGATAGCAGACGTAACCGGCGACGCTGGGAGCCAGGAAAGTGATGACAGTTGCCTCGGCGAGAGGGAGATACATCATGGAGTACCACATCCCGAAGATACCAAAGAAGCCAGTCACTCCTCTCGCAATGAGCAGCCATCTGACCTCCTTCTTTCCGAATGGAAAGTCCGGCGTCTTCATCCAGTACATGTAGGCACAACAGCAGACCATTGTGACTGACTGTCGGGCGAACAAGACTTGAAGGGGATGCATTCCCTCGCCCTCCAACTCAAGCAACCGTGCCGTCAGGTTCATGAGAGCTCCAAAGAACTGCGAAAGGGCCACCAGGACGACGCCTTTGTTATTGGCCCAGAATTTCCATAATCTGTCCTGCTTCCGCGGCAGCTCTGATACTGTCGGGTAAGGTGGTCGTCCTGCGGACGGTGCTGCTCCTCCGTTCTGGAAAGGACTGGTTGAACGGTCTCGAAACGAGTCTGGTTCAGGCAGGTTGGTGCCCTTTCCTTGGCCATGAGACCGCGAGATCTTGCTGTCTGCGGACATCCTGCGATATGCGTCGTCCGTGTTACCTGTGCCGTATTCGAATCTAGTCTTCGCCCAAGGATGTTGGGGGTTAGAGAGGTTGTTATCGTGTTGCTTGGATCCGGACATGACGACGACATGAAGTCATGTCCCAAGCAGGCTGGATAGGACGTAAAGAGGTGCCCAGTGACGTGGTGGAGTGTTGCAGTATAACGATAATGATGGCCAGACGAATTTAAGTCCTTTCAAGCAAAACAGACCATTCACCCAGAACGATCAAGAACAGCCTGAGACCACTCGAGAAGCGGGGTGCAGTGAAAAAGTTCTTGATAGAAGTAAGACATCCCCATCGTCCATCAGCAGTGGGCAGGCTGTGGTAAATGAATGGGTCTCTCAGTGTTCACTTGGTCACTAGGCCCCCAGTCCAAAAGGTCGGGAGACCAGGACGACATGTGTTTGGCCGATTGCGGGCGAATTACTACAACCTTGCTCCCTTCTGCAGCTATTTAGTGTGGTGGATCACTTGGGGGGTGGGGGTGGGCAGATGCAGGCGAGAATGGATGGAAGAGAACCTATCATTATTAAGTCGCCGGTGCGAATGCAGGAGCGTGGTTTCTGGTGGATGGGCGAAGAAGGAAAAAGAGCGGCAGACAGGGTGGAGTGGATATCTTGGAGTGGTCACCCGTCAGCCACTCGGAGACACACCACACTGCAGCGCTCACTTATGGAACCAACCAACAAAGCTAGACCTCCAAGCTTACTCACCAAGCCCGCCGAGGTTGTCCAGGAGGTCCAAAACAGTCTAAATCTGCTGCAACAAAGGACCCAGGGCAGATTTTTGGTTCGTTAGCATCCGCCGAGACGAGAAACAGAAAAGGTGTGACACGACAGAAGCTACCCTGAGTGATCACCTGCTGTAGGGTCTCGCCCCCTCCCGACCGATATCGCCGAAATTCTACGGCAGTTTCCCGAGAAGTAAGGCGAACAAATGGAGGCCTAGCTAAGGTAGGCTTCCTGGTGGTTGGCTGTCGTGTGCCGGGGTCGCAGTCCACTTTCTCGGCATGGTCCCGCTTGAGTCCTTACCAACAACGGCGGCTCCGGGACCGACTCGGGCAATGCTCTGGTTCGGAGAGAAGCCGGCATCGCCATGCCTTGGGGTTGCAGCGAAGCAAACGTATGGCATGGCAGCGGCTCAAGTATAATCTTACGTGGTACGGGGTACCGCATGTCGTTTCAGTGAGGATTGTGGATTGTGTGACAGACAATTGTGGTATGTCGAATTAAGGTCGGTGGGGTCAGCTACTTCGCAGTACTTTATTCATTCCCTCGTTGACGATCGTGATCCTGGTCAAAAGTGGGAACTAGATCTGGCTCCGTTCCTTCCAGAAAGTTTCGACGCCATCGTTCTCACATCTTTGCTGAAATGTCGGCGACACTCCGAAAGCCAGGCCGAATTGGTGCCAAAGTCATTTCTCTCGCCGAGAGCTCATCACCGTGCAATGGTAGGTAGGAATTCTCTGAATGGATTTTGCCATACTCTTGCTAAGACCAACATCCCTTTCCAGTCTGTGCTCCGTGACCTTCGTGAAGTGTGCAAGTCGTCGATTATGCCCTGGTTTAATTTTTCAGATGCCTGTTTCCATTTCCCCGTTTCCAGTGGTGTGTGTTCCTGTGCGGTAATTCCATGATGATGTCCTGCGGGCCAATCGCCAGGCCCAGTCGTCCAAAAACGCCGATCGCTATGCATCCTCGCAAAGTGCAAAACAACAAGCCGCGATGAGCGCAGCATTCCTTTCGGAGACCAGGCTCATTTCGCCTCTTCATCAAGCCTGACTCTCTTCGCCGGCCGCCCCGCAACCTCACTCTCGGCATCAGCATCATCATCCGCCTCGCCAAGCTCCTCCTCCTGCTTCGAAGCAGCCGCGTCGGCAGAGGAGCCACCGGCGTCGGCGTGTCCATTGACGGCCTTTTCCTTGGATTTGTCCTCCTTGTCCGCGGCATCCTTCATCAGCACAGCCTCATCATCCTTCGTGAAGATCTTTTTCGCTGAATCGATCTCGCCCTTCTTCTCAAAAACTTCCTGGACCTTGCCGAGAAAGGCGTCGTTCTTGCGGAAGGCAAACTCGAAATCTTCGTACTTGACTTTTTGGCGTCCCGCGTAGTTGGCGGCCCGGGTGGCCTCGAACGCCATGCCTTGGATAAACTCGGTTACGATCTCGTCCAGGACGCGGATTGTCTCGGGGAGCGGGTTGCGCACGTCGCCGTGGGCGTAAAGCAGTTGGGCCACTTTTGTGGTCATAGTTAGCTCGATTTATCCTCTCCTGAGATATCACGATATGGCGACGGCAGGCACGTACGCTCATTGTGGCTGAAGTTCATTTTGCCAACATTTTTGGCGGCGCGGGCGCGAGGCTCCATGATGGTCGGTCGTGACTGATGGTTTCTGCTTCGTGTTGATATATTTGTTCCGAGTGGGACTTGTCGGTAGCTCTCTTCTATGTAGGAGCTGGCGAAATGGTCCGAGGTAATGTGTGCGCGCCAATCGAGTGGTGATGTCGAGCTTGGTCAATACAAACAAGCTGAGCTTGAGGAGACCAAGTTGGAGCAATCGCGGTGACAGTCCGCGCGATGCACAGGGCAGCTGCAGCCTCATGGTCCACTTCGCGTGGGGGTGGCGCTAGCCCATTGTGGCTGACTGGGGCTTGAGCCACGTGTGGCTCTAAATCTCCGGGCCACCTTGTCCACTGTAGGAGAGGCTGGTGCCGACCGCACCCCTGTGCCACTGATGCATCGTGACCTCCGAGAGCTAGCTTGTCCAAGTACACCAGGTCGGACACTTCGCAAACTCCCTGCGCAGAGGGACACCAGTCGCGATCATGGTATGTCGCGATAATCATCACCTCCTCTGTTTGATCAGCACTAACGAGCTTTGACAGACCGCCCTCTTCAACTTCCAGTCCCTCCTCCTCGTCATCCTACTGCTCGTCTGCACGTGCGCATACGTCCACCAACTCTTACCCGCCATCATGGACCGCAATAAAGACGGGTAGGAACGGTGCCAGGCCGACTGATGCAATCGCTGACCGATTTACAGTTTCACGGGCATATTCTGGAAATTCGCCAGGGTAGGCGAACGGTTAAGTCCCTACATCAGCTTATGCTGCGTTGTTATGGCGGCAAGTCTCTCCGCCGTCTCCTCTTCTTCAACCGGCATCCGACTTACCAGCTATGTACAGGTCTCTATGCTCATCAACTAAGTTTGTCTACCTGTATAATAGCGTGCGATTCCCCTCGTCGAAGGCAAAGAGGGAAAACAAAAGACTCGGTCCATGGTTTCGGAGTTGGTAAGGGGATTCAATATGGCTACGGCTCTGTTAGAGGGACGGGAGGAGGCCCAAGGCGTAAAGAAGCCGCGATCGGGCCAAAATCCCCCCTATCACGATCGCAAGAGCACAAAGAAGTTGCCGTCTTATGTTAGGCAGTATCGACGATAATTCAAGCATCCATGTTACTTTCAGTCAATGCCCACAGGCCCCTGTGCCAGCATCTCAATCTGTAGATTTGCAATGCATTGGCAGGACACGTTTGCCAGTACAGGGTATGACTGAAGTGTAGATTCAGCCTTTCCTCGCCGCAAGTAAGCGAAGAACAAAGCCTATTACTTCCACTCTCAGCTTCCCTGTCACGACACAAGACCTTTCTCTGGACTTTTGAGTGGGAAGGCATGCTTTGGACCCCGTTCCAAGATCTGGCCAAGATCTCTTGACGAAAACCACCTCTTCTTTGAATTGGTTGTTCCACCGACACCCTCCCACGGCATGCCTCGAAGTGTTGAACTTGTCTCTAGTCAGCTTTGCGCATCGACAACATGATATTACAGACTCATGGGAAAAGTACGATGGCCTGGAGCATCCAGGCAACTACCTTTTTGTTCAAATGCAAGAGACAATGTTGTTGGCTCAGACAAGTTTGAGACAAGACATGCATTTGGATTTCCTCCATCGTCTCAAGTGCAGACATTGAAGACACATCATAGACTCTAAGCAGCTTACTCTGAAGCTACTGTTCCTCCTTGAGTACATCGCTCGGGCCATCTGATTTCGTTTTTCTGCGTTGGCTGTGCTTCTTGCTTTTGCTGCGCACAAACCCCTTTGGAGATCACGTTCACATCATCACACGACCACCTAAGTACGACCATGGTCTGGGGCGGCACTATTCTTCCCCAAAGCGCTCCTGGTTCTTTCTTATTGACGAAAGCACTATGATGTGTCTCAGTTGCAACAGTGCTCTATACCCCAGTTGATGCAGCTCGCTTCGGTTCTGGTTACCTTGCGGGTGGCTTGCTGGACATTGCCAACACACACACACACACACCAAACCTGTAATTTACCACAGCCTTATTAAAGAAACAAGCCTATCTACTTTTTCGGAACAGAAGTCTTTTGAATCGGCCGAAATTCTCAGTAATATATCCGTGGCTTGGGGGCTACTCGAGTTGGCAAAATGCTTTTCTTCCTTTTCTTTTTCTTCTTCTTTTGTGTCACTTCGTTGATTTGAGGGAATCCTCCAAAGTCGCGCGTTGTTCATCACAGTCTTCGGCCGAACGCAAAGCTTACTGGCGCATGAGCGGCAGTCTCCCGTAGAGTAGAGTAACGACAGCTATGGGCGGTCACATACTTTATAGAATCGACTTGAAGACGCAGGTTGTGCATTCCTGCTTTCCCTGCGTCCTCGGGTCTAGGCTTCTATGTATGTGAGGGTCCAAACCGCAGCAGTTCTTTGCGTCCCTCGTGCTTAAAGTGTACCGGAATAATACATGAGGATTGGTAGAGTTGCTGAGCATGACAGCATATCCAGACTTAGCTGCAGCCCAGAGAAGTGCTGGAGAAGCCTTTTCGTTTGATGCCTTTCGAGCTGGCTTTTGCATCGCCCCAGCAAGCATAGGGGAAGTCGACAGCGCCTAGCGAGTGACTAGGACAGTCTGAGGCTGTACTGCCGTGGACGGGTGTTTGTTTACGAAATCGTAATGAACCTGCAGCTGTTGCTTTCCCCTCGAACCGTGAAGAGCTTCGTCGCCTTCTCACGACTTGGTATGTTGAGGAGGAGCCATGGGCAAAACATGACCAAGCTGTTTGGTCGTCAACTGTAAACTTCGAGTCCGAAGGACCTAGGGATGATGGCCTGAAGCCAGCATGTCAATCTTCGTTGATATTCCCGGGGAAAGGGGGAGAAAAACGATCTCGAATAGCCAAAATAAGAAGTGCCAAAACGGGATATTGCACGTATACCAATGTACGTCAGCAGGCCGAGGAACCAAATTCACACATCTGCGAACATTCGAATGTTGCGATCGACATTCTCGTTTGGATGTACTCGGAAATTCCTACGTCTTTTGATTAAATTAACTAAACACTTGAAACAGCGTCTTTTGGACTGGACTGCCCACTTTCAAAGTCGCATCACTTGAATCACGTAAATGCATTTCAGCATGTTCGAATTATATCCCAGCTGAACCCTCTATGCCCGAAAGTCTTCCTCTGAACACATTATCCGCACCGCATCAGAGAGCAAAGTTAACTGACTATCGTGAGCAAGGTGAGATCGCGGAAGAGAGGCCCGCACGCCCCAAGTCTATAGCGTAGATTTCCGCCCCTACGAGTATTCCATGTCCCGACTCGAACAGTCTGAAAAGGCTCCAAGGCGAATAAGGCAAGGATTGTGTCAAAACAGGAGGTTAATATTGGCAAACCAAGGACAAATTCTCCAGCTGCCACAGGCTCCCCTGAACGGCCCTCGCTATGGTTGGAAGCAACCCTGGCAACAGGACTTGCGTAACAGAGCAACTCCTTGTTGCTGGCTTATGCAGATAGTCCATTTCCAGATTAGAGAATCGGGCGCACCTGTTGGCGTGGTGTGAGCACAGCGTGAAGGCAAGTTCAAATGGGGGGCTGGTGGAATCGATGAATATCAAGAAACTCTCTCATTTTCCTGTCTCAAGGCAATGCAAAAGTGCGCTATGTATCTGCATATAACCACCACCAGAAACGCCTATCCGACTAATTGACGCAGCAAAAGCGCAAGCCTGATGCTTTGATCCCCACCAACACCGTCTAAGGTTTCCATGAACACCTGTTACCAGGAAAAAAAAAAAGGGATTCTTGCGAGAAAATTGGTGAAATGCAAGATTAAGATACTGTAAAATGGGGTATTGTTGTCCAGCCAGACGTAGTAGAGAGGCCCCGTCTTTTGGGGGTAGTCGCGCTGCAGGCTTCTTGACCAGCAGCTTCTTTATTAAAGTTGAGTTGCCTCAAATGCCGACCAAGCAGTGAGACGTCCATTCGCCTAGAACTGGTTCATTTCCATAATGCTGTCAGCCTGCTCTTCTGATGTATAAGCCAAGCCGGCAAAGACTCTCCAGTGGAGAATGCCGAGATGTGCCAATCGGGTTGCCATGTCTTCGATACCACCATCCTCGCGTGCCTCGCGGGAGCCATCCGAGAACTCCCTCTCGCGCTCTGGACTCCATGAGCGACCTGAAGAGGGAACACGGCCGCCGGTAGCAACCGAAAATAGACCAACGCCAGTAAGGCCACGGTACTCTCTGACCCGCCTTTGAAGCTCAACAAGAAGCTTCCCGTGGAACTGCTGCTCTACTTCTTGGAAAAGCGGGCTGTTGACATCGCAAACGTGCGAAGTGAGCTTAGACTCTAGAATGGGCAGCATGTCGGCTGGGGCGTTCGTGTAACGGAAGATCTGAATGGCGAGGGAAGGCGCAATAGCCTCCCAGCGAGACTCGTGTCTACGTGGAGGAGGCGATTGGTGAAGCAGGGCAACGAGTTCGTTGTAGAGTTCCCTGGACTTTGTCGTGGATTCGGTGTGGTCGGACGTTGGTTGAGGGGGGAGAACGAGTGAAGATCGAGGAGAAGAGGTAGCGGAACCACTGGAGCTGAAGGCTAGGCTGGAAGGACGAGAGGGAGGCGTATTGAAGTTGAAGTCGGGGGTCATGGACCGGGGGCGGCCACCGAGCTCGTCGTCAAATCGCGAGACTGAGTTGGCGAAGAGGGGAAGTCGGCCGACGCGTTCCAGGTCGTCGTGCATACGCATGCAAACCTCCAAGTTGATCGCATCAAGCATGTCGGCACGAAGCTTGATGAAGCGCTCCTCGTCAAAGATAAAGGTATTGGGCAAAGCCTTTTCGGAGACGGACGGCAAGATCAGCCTTGAGATGGCCTCGAAAAACACTGACATCTCGCCAAACGAATGGCCAGCAACTGGTGAGATGGATGTCGCGTATCGGTCCTCGGCGTCCCTATACCAGGCATTCGCTTCTGTGACGTCCAACTTATTGCCCTGGATCTTCTTCTCGAAGAACTTGCGTTCGAAAGGAATGGTTCCCTCAATGAGAATGGGACGCAAGCATCGGATCTGGTGGTTTGCAACGTCGAGCTTCATAGCCTCCAACACGCTCAGCAAGCTCTTCATGCCCTTGACCAATTCCTCGACGTTGTTCGTCCTGTTCCCTTTTCTCAGCTGGCTGTACATCTGATCAACCCATTCATCGCGCATTGGGGCGCAGTGTGACTTGAGCACACGGGAAAGCCACTGAGCCAGCTTTTCCAAATCCGCGATACCTCTGTAGAATTGCTGCATCAGCAAGTCGACGTTGAGTCCCTCGTCCAGATAAATCCTATCCCTCTGCGGCACCAAAGTCTGAATGATGTCCTTGACAGCTCTGAGAAGCGACGGCAAGCACCAATCGTCTCCCTGCCCGTGAGCGGCGTAGAAGGCCTCGGGTTCCCTCACAAACTCGATCAGCTGCTCCTGCAACGTGTTCCAGAATAAGTCGGCTTTGTGCTGTTTCCTTTTGCCCTTGTCTCCATCGAGGTTTGGTCGAAAGTGCAGCTCAGGGTCGAAGTTGATGTCGTGACGCAGCTTAGGGTTGTGCATGATTTTGCACACATCCAACTCGCTCAGAGTGCTCTTCGTTACTGGTGGCTCGAGGGGACGCGAAGGCCGTGGGGCCGGTGCCTTGGGCTCGGGCACGGGTGCGAAATAACTGTCTGTTGGCGCGCTCGGGGTCGATACCGTAGAACTGTTGGATGATGCCCTAGCCATCAAAGGTGCCGTCGCAGGAGTCGAAGTGTTTGAGGGTGGGTTGAAGCCTCTTGGGGAGTCTTGCGAGGACTGCTGAAATTGGGTCTTGGCTTCTTCTTGTTGAGTCTGCTTGCCAGCCTGAGGCTCGGTTTCTTGAATGGGCTCATTGTCGCCGCTGGCTCTGGTTGAGGTCGACAAATGCCGACGGTTACTTTCGATGCCGCCACCGGCTCCCTGTTCGCCCGCCATCGTGTCGAATTATCGAACAGTTAAGTGTGTTGTAAATTGATGGTTGTCTCGATTTTGAGATGCGTACTCGTTTCAGAAAAGACAGTGTCAGAATCCAACTCTAGAAACCCCAGGTTACACACTCAGAGTTGGCACTGAGACAAGAGATCGGCCCCAGACGATTGAAGAGAGGGTTTAAAAAAATCCTGGTGTGGCTGGTGTAGCGCGAGGGAGCATGTTAGCAGGAGTATATCTAGGCGGAGGGTCGCAAACAAGCATGTGTGGATCTGTTAGACAAAGTAGGTAGGTCTCGTGAGCGACACACGGGCAGATGCAGGTGCTAATTGCCGTAGGTCTCTGTGCGATGAACCCAGACTTCGAAGGCGGAAGCGGAGGCAGGACTGCGGGTTTGCGGCGGGCGTGAACAGGCAAGCCAAGTAGGCTGATGGCAACTTACAGAATGAGCTGCGGATGTGGCGCGGAAGCAACGGCGATTGGAGAGAAAGAGATTCGAGGCAAGCGTCACTGTCCCGAGGGGAGTTTGCTCTGAGCAGGCGCGGCAAGAAGGAGCGGCTGGACCACGACAAGTCCGATATAGAAGGGTGCTTGCTGCAGAGGCACACACACACACGGTTGAGAAGCAAACAAGCGCCGACCAAGTCACAATGTCCCGTATTGGTCCGTTGTCGGTTGGGTCAGATTCCTCCTAAATGGGTGAGATGAAGTAACGGTTTTTGAATCCGAGGATGCGGTCGGGAGTAGTACAAGGGGTGTTCGTGAGCTGAGAGTGGTTGGTGGTTATGGTTGGTCGAGCCAGTTTCTCCGTCCCCCCGTTGGAAGTTGGGAAAAGGGTGAAAGTCTATTGGAGGGCGAGCGAGGGTGATGTTTACCACGGATAAGGGGAAGGGAACAGGAAGCCCTTTTCGTTCTTGCTGGATGTTGGGGAGGTGGTGTAGATGCCAGGAGTTGTCAAGAAGATAGCGAGAGAAGGATGGACCAAGGAGTAAAAGAGTGCGAGAAGCAAGCCAGCGAGTTAATTACAAATTGTGAAGGAAATTACGAACGGAGAGAAGGAAGAAAAGGAAGAGGGAAAATCACAGCCTAGTAAGGGGACGGGAGAGGCAAGAGAAATACGGTCGGTAAGTACGGTCAGGTCAGGCCCCAGACCAGGTCAGGTCAGGTCAGTGCAGCATGCAGCCGGGGAAGGGATGAAAAAAAAAGGAGAGAGAGACGACGGACTGGAGCACGTTGAAGCCAAACAATAATATTAAAGATGGGAGGGTAAGGTACGGGTGCGGTACCTAGACCAAGGTACCTTACACTACTGACTTGCATACCTGGCACCTTACCTAGGTACTCACTTCGTATGGAGCTGAGGTACGTACCGTAACGCCTTGCGCTGTGTTTAAGAGTGAATGAGAATGAGGGTGAGGGTGAGAGGAGTGTGTGTGGTGGGAGTGTGGCAGCGTAGCATGTAGGCTGGTACATAAGTCAAGCAAATCAAGTACCTACATAGACATGCATGTAAGAGGTAGGTAGGCAGGCAGGGTAGGCAGGCAGGGCGCTAGGCCACCAAGGAAGAGAAGAATAAGTGTGAAGGTACTTGTCGTTCCTGAGGTAAGTAAGTACCTGGTCTCGACTGACTGAGGTGGCTTCCCACTTCCTTAGTGAGGTGCCGACACTAAAAGAGAACGAGGCAAAGGAACTCAGGAGCCCTAGATGCGCGACCCAGCTAGGGGAGTCTGGATTGGGAGAAGCCGTCCGGCTCCTAGGAAGATACATGCAGATAGGGGGTTCCGGCTCCCGTGCGAGGTACTCCTTCCCGTCTCTTCCTCCTACATTCTCCCAGCTCCATCCACATCCACATCCACATCCACATCACACACCACAGCACCACTGCACCATCGACCAGCCCAGCCAGGAACTACCAGGACTAGGACTCAAGGGCCAAGGAGGGGATATGCGCTTGGATGGGTTGGGTGAAATTGCTGGCAATGCACCAGTGGCCACCCTCTTCAATGCAGAGTGCCAGAGTGGGCTCTGTTCTTCACCCACACTACACACTCGGAGCTTCATATTTTAGCCTAGCACCTACTGGCAATCCCCCCTTTCCCCTTCTTTGGGTCGTGCCTACCTGACGTACCTGACGCAGGTCGCGATAGTATACTACACTACAGTGAGGGGTCTGCCCTGCCATGTTAGTCTCCGGCTGACGGCCTTTCTTTCACAATGGAAGTGAACAAATCCAGCATCCACGCCAGGCACGGAGTAGAGCAGCAGTAGGAACCGCCACGGCGATGTTCCATGTTGGCAATGGTCGTGGTGGAAGATGTTCTTCGCAGTTGTTGTGCTTTGAAGGGTGGCATGGCAGAGGGATGTGGAGGGGAACAAGTAGCCCCTTGTGTCTCCAACGCCGGGCTACTGTCTTCCCCTCTGCTGCTTCACATTCCTGCTACATAGCTCTCGATGCGAATCCCATCCCATACCATGGCTTGCCATGCCACGCCTCCTCCCTTCTTCCCTCATCTCTCTCGAGCCAACATCCCTTCCAGTTCCCGTTCATGGTGTCGGCACCTTTCCCTTCTCTGTCAGGTACGGCACGCCTCATCAACGCCTCAAGCCGCCAGTCTCCAAGACCAACACCCACGCCTGTCCCTTTTGCGAGGTCCCTTTGAGAGCAGAGAGCTTCTCCATAGCAATGCCAAGCCACTCCGACGTTCAGGGAGTAATAGTAACGTACCTTGATTACCTAGGTTGACGCAGTAGTCCTCCACCGCTGTTACCACCACCCGATCGCCGGCATTAAACCAATAGCGAGCACAAGGAGCGGATGCCCTGTCGAATCTAACCTAAGGTGCCTTACCTTAGGTACTTCAGTACCTAAGGTAGCGTGCAGCGAGGAGCTGCACTACTATTACCTACATAGCCAGGTACCTACCTACCTTACTTCCCTAAAGGCACTCTTTGCACAGCGCTGAACGATCCAAGCCCAGTTGTTCGTCCCTCGGGAACTCACCGAGTAAGGTTCCTTGCCCTCAGAACGAACCATCGACACTCGCAAGCCGCAGGCTGCCCACGCCATCCCACGCCAACTGCAGCTCGTCTGCTGCTACGTAACAGCATCGTCCGGGGTGGCAGAGCGGCACTCGGAGCCGGAGGAGGCGTATCAACACGAAGAATTGACGACGGCTAGCCAGACGACAATGACTGTCTATGGCGTACCTAGCTAAGGTACAGAACCAACAACAGCAGATTGAGGCAACACGGTCATGACGAACCTCGCCATCTGCCATTTCCATCAACTTTCCCGTTGGTCGTCCTGTGGCTCTCCATATATCTCTCTCTATCTCTGGCTTTGGTACCCGTGCCGAATGCTGCAGTAATAACCATGCTGCCATGCCCCAGACCATGCCAGACCATGCCATGCCACGCTCGCACGCTGGGGCGATTGGCACCCACGGTACCCAAGACCCAAGACCAACATCCTTGCAGCGGGCCGAACAACTCGTTTGGTATTCCGTTCGGATACGCTAGGCACTTGAGTCCCTTGGTCCACTCGGGCCTGTCCCTGCCGGCCGGAAAGTCTACAAAAGACCTAACCACGACCCATGCGCCTGTCGGTGATCTCGAAGCTCGGAACGCAAAGAGGATACCTCATGATGGAACACGCCAACCAGCCAGCATCCCTTCTCTCCTTGTTTTGCTTTCCCCAGAAACTCGGAACAGCTTTCAACTGAGAAAAAAAAGGGGACGACGGTGTGGCGTTTGACGGAGCAGGCCGACTCAGCGTCGTTGGAGCGACGTGTCATGGAATCAAGCAAGCCAAGGGCAAAGGGGAAGGTATGCGCGTGCGACTAGTTGATGAAAGAAGAGAGACAGAGATAGCCGCGGTCCCGCCGCCGCCGCCGCGTGTCCGGCAAAGGTACCGCATCATTCAGAAAGAGTAGGCCAAACCAGGCTCAGCTGACATGACAAGAGCCGCTGTACGGTGAGATAAATGTAAGCTGGCTCAACATAAAGTACGTGGTGAGTCGTTGGGCATGCCTGCTGCGGGAGGGGGGCTAAAGGAGCGTCAAGGACGGACGAGTCAACCACGTTTAGGTTCTGTTCGTATTGTCAGCCAGCGAGCTGCAACTCAACTGATTCCGGTAGCTGCAGCGTGCGGTGCGGTGCGGTGCGGTGTGGATAAGCATGCTCAAACTGCAGCAGAAGCAAGCGAAACTCGACATCGACCCTCGGCTCGTGGATCGTGAAGGCCGTGTTGCATAGTTTGCTGGCGGACGAGAGACGGCGATGGAATAGAAAAAGTGTCACCATCCGCCAGTAATGCCGCACAGAACCACGAAATCTCACTTTCCCGCCCGTTTGTGCGTCCGTCCGCTCGTCGGCTTGTTGGAGGGGGTTGGGTGGATGTGGATCGTTGGATAGTTTGTACGATACACGGGGTAGCGCCGCGGGCTTTTTCTCTTTCTTTCTCTCGGAGAGAACGGACGGACACGACAAGATGAGCATGCTGCATGCTGAGCGCCGCTGCCCCCGTTCTGCTAATAACCCGACCGCTTGAGGGAGTCCGAGCGATGGCAAGGACAGTCTTGGCAGATACGGGGAGGGGGGAAAGGAATGCAGAAAAAACAAAGGAGCAGGAGTTGGTCGATCATGACTGAAATGGTGCGTCTGTGGTGGATAAGCAAGCATCGGAGGAATATGAACGGAAAAAGAAAGGTTGCAAGCGCAAGAGGGCTATAAAAAAAATAGAGACAGAGAAAAAACAAACCGATGCATGGTGCCAGGATGGAAAAGGCAAGAGAGCAACGGCAAGGGTCAGTTGAGACAACCCAGCAATCCACGCCGTCGGTACAAGTAGAGCAGTTAAGTAGCTTTCAGAGCATTCGACACGAAGAAGATACCTGCCTGAACGTGGACGCATTTCTCAGTTTCCACCTGGCTCGATCTGGAGGCGGCCCCAGGGCCCCAGGGGAGGCCCTTCCACTACCTAGGTAAGGTACCTAGCAAATTCCGACCTGGAACTGGGCGTCCGGAGTAAGGTACTTTTGCTGGAAACCGGAAGCGTTTACCTTGTACAATCCATTAACCAATAACCCAAATAGCTCGCTCATACACGCCGTCGTCGATGCCTTCTTGAACTCGCCATCGAATCTTGCCTATTCACCGGATTGATGTCAGTGAGGCTGAGCTGCAGTAGACAATACGCATACCCAGAACTTAACTGGGATTCCACCTCTTGGCCACTCCCCGGGCATCGCAAACAAAAACCGGTCGCCACCATACCATCGCCGCCGCAATCAAGACACTACACGACGGAGCCGGAAGTCTGCGTGATGCATACAAGTAGTATACTGCTGCCATGAGACTGCGCACCACAGATACGATCCAAACGTACGACTTCGCACAAGGTCGCCATCATCCGAGATATGTACACTGACTGCGCTAGGTATGCAGTTTTCATCTTCTAAACCTTTACTCCGTATACACTACTTACTCCGTATAGACCAACATTTTTTCTCTTCACGACTCCCATACCTTGGCTTGCATATCAGGCCTGGAAGTTAGGTTACATCCGCTGCTGGCAGACGACCAGTGGCTATTTTCAAAAACTGGGTCGGGAATTATTCAGGGAGACAGAAACCATTAGGAAGAAACAAGTCAATGCTTCCCAAGTCTCCCTCTTTCCCAGGGTCAAGGGCGAACTCGACCACAAAATATGAAGGCGGCGGGGAAGGAAGGGGGGTTGGCCCTTCCATTGGAGCAATATTCCAGTCAAATAATTCACTGTGAATTTAGTACCGCGTCGTGTCGTGTCGTTTTGTGTCGTTTCCTGTCCCTGCGTCTCACCCGCGTCAAGTGGGAGTGCCGACGTATTTCGTTACCGCACGTCACTTTCTCGTCCGGGCACATGAACCAACATACGGGACGTTCAATCATGGCATGCCCTGCCTCGCCGAGCTCAGTTACGGATACAAGAGAGAGTCACGGAGTCACGGAACTCAAGGCACACTCCGGACCTGCGGCCGGCCTGCTCATGTCGTCTTCGGAGCCGAGCCCCCAGAGCAGCCAGGGCAGGCACAGGTACTCACACTCAACAAGGAAGGCGTGGAGTGCCATGGGCCTCCCCGCCATTGCTGTCAGGCCTGTTCAGCCAATAATTGCCAGCCTGACGCTCGTTTGGGCCGAGGACAAATGCGGAATGCGCTCCGTCTACCTCCTCAACTCAACACAAAAAGCACAAAGCAACGAGTTCCGCGTCTCCCAGATGCCCCTCTCCTGCCTGTACAGCCCAGTATTGCCAGTGGTTCATCTGAGGCAACAACTTGAGGCAAGAGGCAGCCGAGGCACCGTTTCCCCTGGCTGGCCCTTCAAAGTTCAAGTCCAGGTTCCCGCTGGCATTAAGATTGGATCCATTTCGTTGCGATCCACGATCCACCGTTCCTCGTCCACTCCCGATGCGACCAACCACCGCCAAACGGGCACGGAAATCAACGTAATGAGCTGCTGCACCTGTCTTTGCCTGCGCTACAAGGACAAGGACACGAACCCGCCCCCAATGTAGTGTCGTCCCTGGCAAGATTTGATGGTTGCCCACGCCCGGGAATTTGGGTATGAATCGGCCTCCAAGCCGTCGGCCGGGGTTAAATTAAACCATTCCTGGATCGACGAGACCGAGATATCGGTGCCATTGGGGAAAATGGCCGACGAGCAAGCTTGACGCCCCTCGCTGACCGCCGTCGCCTCCGCCTGACGCTGCCTACTAAATGCTGCGTGGGCACTTGGCTTGGGTCCAAACCGTCAGATGGTGAGGTGCCCGGCAATATGGCCGTCCGCCATGGACTGCTGCTCTCACCACCTCACCTCAATCTCGCAACTTCCGGCGCGCCCGTCTTGACCTTGACCCAAACGCCCACGGCGCACGGCAGATGGCAATTTCAACTCTCGAGATGACGCCGCCCGCTGCCCGATACTCAGACCCCGACCTGCACGCTTCATGTCGGCCACAGCTTGCTCCAGGCCTGAGTAATGCTACGCACCTGCACCTGGCCGTCCTTCTTACTTCCTCTCCGATCCCGACGTGGCTTTGACTCTCCGGACTTTGTGACAAGTATTTCCCGGTGACGAGATGAACTGTCGCCGTTGGACGCTTGAGGCGTTAAGTCACCCACGACAATATGACCATGGTCGACGGTCTAAACTACTGGACCTCGATACATGCGAATCGACGGATGGTTCGGCGTTGATGAGCTGAGATCATCTCATCTTCACCCAAACGCCCATCATATACATACCACCTTGAATCCGGAATTAGCTTGCATCCAAGATTGCCGCTGGCTGACTCTTGCCTGAGCCACCGCCGCCCATCTTTGCTCCGGTACGAGTCAATCAACTTCTGACGTCGACGCTCGACAATTTCTCTTTCAAACAATGACCGTGTGCGTACGAATACTAAGACGCCTCGGCCACAGCGAACCCTCCATCCCTTCTGCCTCGTTTTGCCATGTGGTTGATGGAGCACACCAAGGGTCCGCAGACCGGGAACTGCGGCTACGCGGGGACGAGGGTCATCCTCGCACGACTCCTGCTGAGAATGAGGCTGCACAGCTCACACCACCAAAACCATGTATGCCCTCCAGTTTCAACGGTCCGACAATTGCGTGCCCACCACTACGCGCAGTCGCCGGCGACCATTCATCGAGTCGACCAGCAGCAGGAACGTCCTTCGATCCGAGGACGCCGTCCTGTCTCATCCACCTTGACGTCGCCGTCTACCGATTCTCTGCGGGGACCCTTCTATTCGTGCACTTCGTCCTCTGTCACGACGGTCAGCTTCAAACTTCCCATTCCAACTTTTAGGACATGACCGACAGACACGGCTGGAAGACGAAGCCTTCTTGTCCGTTCCTTCTTCAACCTTGAGCTATTCGGCTAGACTAAACAGATACCAACGTCAGCTTCTTGAAAAGTCATCCTTCGTTGCGGTAGAGTCTAGTCACTTGGAAATTTGCATCAACCGCTTGCCTGCATGTTCGCTTGCTAGCATGCAAGCTATTGAAATGCTGTTTCCTCACCTGACTGTCGCCAGCCGCCTCACCGACTTTGGACCATTCTGACCCAGCATGTTGACAGACTCGCCGACGAGGATGCTTGGCAGATCCCATCGTCCCAACTACGACATCCAGTGCAACGCTATTGGCTTGTTTGCCAGCCCTTCTGGAGACTTCCGAGGCGTGAGTTACATGCAGGCCCTTGCCAGAAACGAGAGCACAAACCCAGGAGACGGTAACGCTGCCTTTGTCTGCCCCGTGGCGCAACGCGCGTCGTTTAGAGCAGGCCCGTTTCATCACAGCATAGCAGGCCCGGAGTCTTCACAACGTATGTGTGCAACGTTGTAAGACTGATATGCCGGCCTCATGACACCACTACACAATACTGTTCGCATCGGTAATCTTCCAATCTGGCTATCGGACAGCTATACATTTGTCCAGGCCGTTGTGAAAATATAGGGTGATGCAGCGAGCTAGGCCATGACTCGGTCCGCTCCAGAGCACACAGCATAGCCCGACCACTGCGTTGGTGCTTCAGACGATCGGCGAGCTTGTCGTTTCTACTGCGGTAGACGGGCGTGACGGTGCTGCGGCGATATTGCTATTATGCTGCATCTCGCCAGTCGCTGCAGCTTGCAGCTTGCCTCAATAAGACCCTCATCAATGGCACTGTTGTATCGCAACGCAGCGCAGCGCGCCGCAACATAAGCCAACCAATGTAGTCAACTGCGCAGCAATAGCCCACTTGGTTCACATTCCACTTCCGATGCCGGGACTCGGTGGAATCGATCCAGAAATTCTATGAGACAAGCTAGGAATGCAAACATTCTGTGGCAACAGCTGATTGACGGCAACCTCATCTTGTCCGCAACGCAACGCCTCAAAAGCCGGGCCTGATTGATGGTCATTGACCTGTCGTTGGACCACGTCCCGGCTTTGTGTGTGCCCAGAAGACACGCTGCATCGGCAAGCTGTCTGAGCCCTCAGGACCAGACGACTGTGACAAGTCAGACGCACAAAAGCACACCCACACCACACCACACAAAGCTCGTACACGTCGCTGACTCTGTCGCCATGCCTCTTGTCGCATCTTGGGCCGATGAGAAGGGCCTCTGCTGGACAACGTCCGGACCGTGCCCACCCCATCCTCGCCCACCTGCCAGCGAGTTCTTCCAGCATCAACCGTTTCAGATTACATCACAGCGGGATCTGGGCCGAGCAGTGGCACCTCCTCCTTTACCCGCCTTTTCCGTGTCTTCTAGAAGCCTCAAACCCCTGACGGAAGAAGCTTCTCAGACTTCTCGCGCCCTTCTCGAGCCAGCATCGGGCCCCGGGGTCTCTGCCTGACACCTGTGGTTACCATGTGGGTGGGCGAGCATGGGTGGTCGACTCCATCTTTCCCACCTTTTTCGTTACATCTGCATCAGCTTCAGCTTTTTTTTACGAAGCCCTACCCTTCAGGCTTCAGTCGCCACCAAAGCGCTCTCAAAGCGACACAGGCCTTTGGGTCTTGGCCGGTTGCCAACTCTGTAAAGCCCACCTGACGTATCCGTACTGAAGATCAAGGCCCCCAAGAGCAAGCCTTGATCACAAATTTCTTCAGCGGCGACTCTCGCTTCTACCAGCGAGTTTCACCAGGGTCTTGTGAAGCAACGGCGTTCTAATGAGACGGGTTCTCTCCCGTGTTGATGTCATTTAAGGGCGGTGTGCTAGCAACTCGCGCCCCAGCCGCGCTGCAGTGTTGACGTTCCATGCATCCTGCATTTGGTAGGCATCCTGTCGACGGCAGTCGATGAATTTGCATGAATAACTCGCCAACCACGATCACCGCTACTTGGGACATCTTTCTTCCCACTGACCGCCGCTCAGTCGTGGAGCAAATTGGCTTTGCTGTCCACATCGTCATTGCCACCGCCTGCCACGACATGACCTGCTCCCTCTGGATCAAGCATGTCTCCATTGGAAACGCGTACGCCACGAGGCAAACCACAAGCTCGTTGTCTTTGATGTCCTCTCGCAGCCCACCCCTAGGAGTAGTTCTTGCGCTACCCAAGCTGGGGATCACCAATCAAAGACTGCCCGCCGTCCGGTTTAGGCCAGTCAGCCCGCTCCTCCGACAACAGACAATGAAGATCGGCAGCACCATTGCCTTCCCACCAAATTTGTGTGGTGCCAAAGCGGCGTGGAAACAAAGTCGCAAAAGCTCATTTCGAGTTGCACTGACAGAGAGAGTCTGATTCGGGACATGCTTGGTGGTGCGGTCAAAGAGACAAAGACAAGGCAAGGGCTTCGGCCACAAGCGCCGTCGGCCCTGTCCAGATGACCTTACTTCAGTACCTGCCTGCGGTTACCTCTGGCCTTTCCGTCGTCTCGTCGTCGTCAAAGAGGAACACCGAAGAGGATGTAGGCCCTTTCGGCGTTTGCGCCGACCACCAACGAAACCAGTTCCTTTTCCCACTGCTCGCCGGCTCGCGAACATATCTCTGTCTTTTCAGCCCGCCGTTTTGGCGATTGTTCGCGTTCGCCCTTGTCGCTCGGGGGCCCGGCTCAGGAGGGGAAAAGAAAAGAAAAAAAAAAGGGGGGGGGGGGACCTTGCGTCATGGCTTGTGCCTTATACGGGTTTCCTGTTCCATCCAATCTGACAGGGAGGCGATCATTAAATGCTGATCTCGAGCTTTCTTCAACCAACGATAACCCTCCCCTCCCCCTAGGTAACCTAAGGATAGTGACTGTATCCCGTATCACGAGTCGCTAACGGAGCGGGTTTGCAATTTGTGGAACACTAATAATTTTTTTTTTAAGAGCTAGAGGTATATATCCTTGCCCTTAATAATCTAGCACTCTATTTCACTTAATCCCCTAGTAATTTAAGATCTACTTCTTTAGTACTTCAAAAACTTAATATACTACTTATTATATAGTTAATTGATTTTAGTTATACTTTTAAGTATTAACTATATTATATTTCAAAACTTTATTTTAACTTTATTAAGTAATTAAAGTCAGTTTTTATAACTTTAATTACTAAGAGATATAACTATTTCTACTTTTTAAATAATATAATATTATGAGAGTTATTAACTAATAGTTTTTTAATACTTAAAGTAATTTATTATAATAAGAATTATAATAAGAATATTAATAAAATATAAATATTATAAAGATATTATATTTAATAGCTTAGTTTTAAATTAATAAAAAATATATTTAGTTTTACTATTATATTTAAATAAAATACTTAGAAATAATTTTAATTTATATAAATTACTTACTAAGATTTTTAGTATCTTATAACTAGACAATCTTTAAAATATAATTATATATTATACTTTTATAAGTCTTTTCTATACTTTTAATATCTATAATTATATATATAGAATATTATATATATTAAAAATACTAAAAAAGAGTTATTATATATATATATATATATAGGCCTTACTTAAAAATATACTAGTACTTATATATTATAGAGATATAAATACTTATATAATTAAAGCACTAATAGCTTTTAACTTAACTATAATATATTTTATTTTAAAAGTACTCTACTCTTCAATCTATATAAAATATATAGCTTATATAGTTACTTAGTAAAATATATAAGCTCTTATAGTTTTAATACTATAAGTTAAAATCTTTAAAAAAAACCTTAATAGCTTATATACTTAATAATATAAAAATTGATTTACTTATATTATAATATTAATAATATAATATATATTAATAATATAGAAAAACTCTATATATAGTTTATTTTATGCTTTTAGTTTAAGATTTTATCTAAAAGTATTATTATAATTAGTAACTATTACTAAGTTTTTATTTATTCTTTATTGTGGAAAAGACCTATTTTCTTTTTAGATATAAATGTTACTAAGGAGCGAGTTTAGTTATCCATATTGCAGAATTACAGGAAATCCTAATAAAGATTATCAGGTTCCGCCACGGACTGCCTTCCGGACCCGGCCTTGCTATTGATAACGAGATTCGAAGCAGGGGTTTGGAAGCTCTAGACGGCCGATCAACTTCCAATTTAGTCAACGGGAAGAGCACGGTCATGATGAAGAGGCCCCCCCCCCCCCCAGCTCCCGTCGTGATTTACGCCATGTTGGATGGAGCTGGATTGGGTTGTAGCAAAAGTGACAATCCTGAAGATGAGGCTTCATATTTTTCAATCTGACGGGCGAAAATGGCCATGCAGAAGCTCAGCCTACTGTGGCCTACCGTGGCCTCCCGCCAATAGCTTGCTGATTTCCTTTGTTAAGCGTATCTGTAGTTCGCATGTAGATTCACACACGGTGGAGCTCATTCACTCACTTGTTCAACAAAATGCCTGAAGACGTTGGGGTTTATCTTGATGCCCCCCTGGCTTTATCCCAGATTAGCCTCGTCGAGGCCTGCTAAAAGCGGCCTCCGCGAGGACAGCACGGCAGATATCCTTAGTATTTGCAGCAGTGTCAGAACAAGCAGCAGCAGCATGACATTTTACCGTGGGCCAATGGGTAACTCACGGAAGAGAAGCCGGCATTGATGGGTTATGCTGAACATCTCGCTCCCTTGGGATACCCGAGCACAATGGTATTGTCATGATCAGCGAACGGTGAGGAAAGTGGGAGCATTGCCGCATCGTCAGTTTCCAAATGAGACAGTGAGGGTGGTCCAAAGCCACATTGTTACTTGGTGAATGTTGATACTCTTTTCCAACGTGATTGCGCTCGTCTCATCGCTCGCTGGATAGCAGCGCCTTACATAACCCGTGAAAAGCATGTACGGCTAAACCATGCCTGCTCTGCTTCCAGGGCCGACTGGCGTCCAGCATCACGCCGAGGGAATAGAAACGAAGACTTCAGTGTAGCACCAGTAGCGCGTAGTAGAGACCAGACAGGAAAAGCAAGGGTACAACTTCAAATATGTCAACGTGGGTTTTATGCAACCTTGAACTAAAGGTATCAAGTCCTAATTCACCTCCTTTCATCTCCATTCTCTCGTGGTATCCAAGCAGCAATAAAGCTTTACAGAAATAAGGGGGGGAGGCGGTCGCAACGGCTCTCGAAGGTACGATCGAGATCGCGCGCGTAGCCGACTATCCCATCAATCGAAAACACAGCTCGAAAAAAAAGAGAAGAATGATGCCTCTCTCCTTCATTTTCCTTCTTTTATGATCCCGCTATGCAAAAAAGAAACAGCAACGCCCAGCGGGCGAATAAAAACAACGGGTGGCCGATGGACCTGGTTACCCCTGTCGAGTGGTACACAAGTAATGATGAATTGATATTCAGTGGATGGTAGTGGGGGAAGTTAAAGAAGAATGTGAGAGCGTAGGTGGTATTCAACGTGTGAGAAATGTGAACGCCGCATAAATTATCGGCGTGAAACGGCTGGTTATCTGGGGCTCAGGGGGCTCCGTCCAGGGCCTTGGGATTTTCTGAGCTTTTGAAGCTCTTCTTCGATTTTTCTCCTCTTGGCTTGCTCCTCCTGTCAAAACGATTAATATGCTGAGGGCTGTTGGCGGGTCGAGATGGGGCTTACCTTGAGGTCTTCCTGGAACTTCCTTCTCTCCTGCCTCATCGTCGCTCGGAATTGCTCGCTGAGCATGGCGGCTCCAGCACCACGTGCGCCAGAGCCTGGATTGACCTTGAGTCGTTCCGCATCCAGCTCCTCTTGCAGCTTTGACATCTTGGTCCTCGAATTAAGAACCTCGGCGTCAAGCTGATCCTTGAGCGACGCAACCTCGCCCTCGAGAGAAGACTTGGTAAAAAGAGCGTCGTCGAGCTTGCTCTCCACCTCGAACTTCTCTCTCTCGGCGTTGATTGTCTCCGCGGTGATGTTCTCTAGTTCCTTGAGGGTAGAGCTGAGCTCCTCCTTGAGTCTGTCGACTTCAGACTTGAGATTGGAGACCTCGGCAGTGTTCTTAACAGCGGCGGCCTCCGTGGCTCTCTCCTTACGAGAGCCGTACGCACCGTCGAGCTCGGCTTGCGCAATGGTAAGCTCAGTCTTCAGCTCAACGATCATCATGTTGAAACGGTCGAGCTCCTCCTCCTTCTCTTTCACTTCCTTGCTCTTAGCCTCGGCCTCCTGCTGCTTTTCCACAGCCGCCTTCTCCGCAGCCGCTAGCCTTATGTTCAGAAGCGACACCTCCTCGTTGGCCTTGGATAGCTTGCCATCCGTGTCCTGAACGTTGGAGCTAATGTTGGCTAGCTTCGTCTCAGCCTCCTTCACACTCGCTTCTAGAGCCGCAATCTTGGTGTCGCGTTCCTTTATCTCGTTTTGAGTCTTTGCGGAGCTGGACTCGTTGGCCATGCGCGTGACATTAGCGGCTTCGGCCGCCTTCTGGGCCTCCGAGAGCTTCTCTTGAGCTTCAGCCACCTCCGCCTCTGACTGCTCCAGGAGAGATCGGAGCTGGTCAAGCTGGTCTTGCTTGATCATCAACTCAAGCATTCTTTCTTCGCCTAAACGCGCTTGGGCGGCGCGGAGCTGGTCAAGTTGGTCTTGCTTGTCCTTGATCTCCTGGTCCTTCTCAGTTTCAGACTTATTGCCCAACTCTCGTTGCTGCTTGATCTGGCGCTTGAGGACGGACTTCTGCTCCTTGAGACTGGTAGCCTGGCTGTATAACCACTGAACCTTGGTCGAGAAGGCTGACAGTGAGTACGGCTCGTTTGTATCTACCACCTCGCCATCGGACATATCGTCGTCATCGGACACGCCCTGCTCCAGACGTGTGCGACGACGGTCGGCCTTCTGCTTCTGGATACCGGCGAATCCGGACTGGATGATATCCCAAAGACCCATAAGTACAGCCTCTGTCTGCTCATCATCCTGTTTTTTTACGGCAGTCTTGCTGGCGGTCTTCTTCATTTCCTCCTCAACAACAATCAAAGCATCTCCGAGGTAGTCGAACTGTGCATCCAGACCCGCGCTTGGAACCTCAGGATAACCTGGGTCCACCACAACTAGAACATCTCGGAGCTTTTGGTTGAGGTCTTCGATTCGTCCTTCTGCCTGGGTCAAGGCGACAGAAGACGCCGCAGCCGCAGCCTCAACATCCTTGAGACCATCCGAAGACTGTCCCTGAAGCTGCTGCTCCTCGCGCACAACCGACAAGCCCTGCTCCAAGTACTCAAGTTGACTCCCGAGTGAGGTTTCAGGGTCCGCCGATGGCGCTGAGGGTGGTTCGCGAAATCCGCCGTTCCTAGTAGGATTAAAGTTTACAATTACCTCTCGCATAGAGTTGTTGAATGTCATGAGTTTTCGCTCCGTGTCCATAACAGATTCCAAGCACTGCGTGTTCTCTCTTTTGAGAGATTCCATCTCACTGCTCAAAGCATCGGTCTGCGCCCGCAATTGGGCATTCTCGTCCTGTATCCTGTTCAACGCGTCGGCTTGCGCACGAAGCTGGGAATTCTCCTCCTTGAGCCTGTCGGCCTCTTCCCGCAGTTGCTTGTCTTCAGCACCAGGGGGCTTAGATGGAATATTTAGTGGTGTGACCTTGGGCTTTCCACGGGAAGGAGATCCGTCAATTCCTAGGTCTTGGAACAAGCCGTTCTCGTCGAAGAAGGAGTCGTCCCCGGGAGGCTCCATGCTGTTGCGGCCATTGGAGTAGGTGTAGAGGCTTTCGGGGCTACCTGGAATCCCGTTCATGATTTGCGCAGGCAGCTGGTTAACCGGTTTCTTGGACGCCTTGTGCGTCAGCTGGAGGATACCAGCTGTATGTTCCAGCAGATTCCGTTGAGCCTCGATCTGCCGTTGCTCGAGACTGCGCAGCTCGTTCGACAAGTCTGCGACACGCTTTTCGCTCGCTCGCCGCTCAACTTCTGCTTCGCGCAAAGATTCTCCCATGCTGTTGCGGTTATTCCCCATCAAGCTCCTCCTCTTACTGGCCTCGGGCTGCGAGTAGAGCTTGGCCATAGAAATCGCGGCATCTCGGTACTTGGTTTGGATGGCGAGATTCGTTCGTGTTTGTTCCACCCGTGTCGTCAACGACTGAACCTGCTTCTTAAGATTATCCACCTCTTCTTGCGACAGAATCCTGTACTGTTTGCTGTCGGACAAGGCCGTTTCGGTCAGTAGATGGACTTGGATCGGGTCCTTGAGGTCCACGTAGGCTGAGCTTGGCGGGAGCTTCGTGTTCATCTACCAGTTGTTAGGCGGCGGCGGAAAGCCGGCGATACAGACGATTTAGACTTACATTAACACGCGACGGCGCCGCGTTGTCCATCATGTCTCTCCCGTAGCCATCTTCACGTGCACCGCGGCCAGGCGCGCGACGAGGCGGCGATGGCCTCCCCGGGGAGTAGCCGTTCATTATGTTGGGTCGATCGATGACGAGGGATATATTGTCAAATCATTATATTACAGTGCAAATCGTCGAATCGTAAGGGTTTTATGAGGGGGTGGTTGCAGCCGTAGGGAGCATACTCTTCTCGGAGGGCGGGAACGGTTCAACTAAGGTATCTGTATTCGTACAAGTCGACGTGGAACAGCAACGAAATCTCAGCCAAACAGGCGTACGACGTATTCGCAACGCGAGGCGAGGTAGGAGGAACAAAGGGTGGCTGGTGGCTGGCGCGTGGGATTGTGCCGAAACTTGATGCGAAGGAAGCAAGGGGTTGTTTTTGCTGGAAGATGTCGAGCGAGTCGCGGGTGCTATTGCCGTGGAGACGAGACGGGGAGGCAGAGGCAGAGGCACAGGTCGTCGGACGACTTCGACATCGGCAGTCGGGGAGGATTTGCGAGGATGACGGAAATCTGATAGATGCATCCTACCTTATGTTTCCCCCTCCCCTGCCAGGTTGTGGATCAGAAGACAGAAAAAAGGATGATATTTGTGGTGGCCGAGGGCATGAGTTTGCCGTCCCAAAACCGAGTTGGTTGACCTGTCGCAGCGGGTGGCAGTCTGGCAGACATTTGACACTAACCCACTGAAGGCACTGAAATCCAGTCAAATGTGCAGAGGCCCCCGCGCCCCCTTGCAGTCGGTTGGCGATGCTTCGCAGCTCCCACTGGACTTTCAGAGGGGAACCACACCAGCGCTAAGCTTATTTGGGTTCATCCCTTGCCCATTCTGTACGGACACGTCCGGGTTCCTCCAGTCTTCCGGTGGTTTGTGTAGGTACTAAGTACGCAGTACTCCTAGCTTGCAGCCGTTCCAGTGGCAGCTGGGGACCGTTATTCGACGTTTAACAGCGGTAAAAGGGTCAGCGGACCGCACCGAAGGTACCTTAAGCTTGGCTGAGATTTTCACGTAATCCATCTGCGTAATTCTAAAACACCTTTGCCTCATGAGATGCACCATCATATATCATCATCCTTCTTCCTGACGGATTGCTGAGGTGATGTTGCCTAACCAAAATTGAGGCAACGCTCTCTGGTGGCTGGCAGCTGGCAGCTAGCTAGGGTTGCAATTTGCATAAGAACAGCCTTCCTCTGTAATCTGAGAGAAGATTTACCGCAATCTCGCATTCCTGATGACCAGGATCATGAGTCGGGATTAAACCGAGCTAGACTTCTTTTGAAGGCCGCCCGAACCTCTTTTAGGCGAATATACCAAAACATGGTCCTCAGCCAGACCAGAAAACCCGATTTCTTTTTTTTCGACAGATCGAGCAGATCAACGGGCGATTTTAATGATGGTCTAGGCATGCTAGAAGGAAAAGACCCGACCCATGGAGAACCAAGCCAATGGCTCTTCTTCCTGTCCGACCATTTCTGCTGGCTTTTTCTCATGCTAATTATGAATAGCTGTTAAGTTATGAACCAGACGACGGAATAATGCGAATCTTTTGTTGAACCAGAAAATATTCATCATATGTGGCCTTCTATATACCTCTGTTGACGGGAAGTCGTTTCAGCAGTTGAAATTCGGTCTGGATCAACTTGCCAGATCCAAAGAATAAGGAGGATATTGAAGATACGTTATATTAATCAAGTTTCGGAGTGTCTCCTGTCGACGCCATCCTCAATCTTCTCGGCTATCTTGAGCAACTCTCCTCCGTCCTGGAACTCCGTCAACCCCCTGAGCCCCGGAAGCTGATGCGCCTGTGCCTTCACCCTCTAGCCGTCTCCGAAGACCCTCAAACTCACTGCGCCTGCTCTGCCCTCTCACTCCAACCATCCAGCCTGGCAAACGCCATTTCGTCATGGCACCTGGAAGCAAGTCGTTTCTCCACGAGTAGCCGACAACCCAGCCAACAACGGCACCCAGTAGGGAGCCCGGCCACTGAAAGAGTGCCAGCTGCATCGCAAGTGCGTAGCGGTAGGATTTGTCGGAGAATGTGAGGCCAACAAAGTCGTCGTTCGTCGGCGGCGCAGCTGATGCCGCAACGCGGTATCGGTAGATGTGGGGGATCACAGCATGGTACTGCGCGAGTATCGCGAAGATGATCGGGGTCGGGCCAGCAGGCATGTAGTTGAACAAGCCTGCGGTTAGTGGCCGCAGCACAATCGACAAGAAAACTGGCGGGACCACCGCCGTGAAAAGAGAGGACACAAGTACGAATGACTATGGTGTTGTTAGTTGACCCGGGCTGCTCGTCTGATTCGGAATCGAGGTGACTTACAGCATATTTCCTCGAACCCCACATTTGCTCAATGACCCTGAGATGATATAGAGTCATTGAGGCAAAGAGCACCTCGCTTGAGTTGGTGCAGCATAGCTGATATGCCAAGAGACGCCAGAGCTGGTGGTAGCGCCAAAGGTGTGTGTCGACGATGATGTAGAAATAGTGCTTGATATCGAAAAGGCTGGCTGCTATCGAGCTCGAAACCAGTCCGAGAACAAGTGTGCGCGTGACGGGCGCATTCGTGAAGGACATGATGTCAAGAGGCTATCGCATTGTAGTTCTAGGTGCTGTCTCGACCGCCAGTCGATCGACCGAGGGGCAGGGAGAAGTCGCTCCGGGAGTTAGCTTTCCCGTGCGACGGGAGACTTTACTGGACGGCCGGCACCCCTTGCAGCGTAATATCGAACAGATCACGTCGACGTGCCTCCTAGAGTCCTGCTATGAGGGTTGGATAAGTTGGCGCAGTTTCAGTGGCCTTAAAGTTGGCAGAGGCCAGAGAGCTGATGATGATGCCAGGTGGTTTCTTTGGCTGACATTGAATTCACCCGATGCTCACTGTACCCACCTAGGTAGCTCGGCGTGCCGACGCCACGGGCCAAGGCGGACCCAATCAGGCGACAGCCCACTGGTTCAGACTTCCCCGTGCGATGACGAGGCTGGAGGACTGAGTGTGGATAAATGTGGCTTGCAACTTGCTTTGTTCAATGGGATTCCATTGGTCCACCACGTTTCTGTCAGCTTCTTATCCCTATTCTCCTTTACATAACCCTGTCGCGACGTATTTCAGTGAGGCGCAGAGCTCTGGGCACACGCCGCCGCCGTTACTTCCATACTCCAAGCTTCTGGTGGTCGAATGCTGAGATCAAGCGGGTACTCGTCCAAGCTGCCAATAGGTACCTAGAGCTGACGCGCCAGCACAGAGTGGCTCAACCTGTTTCTTGTTCTGTTGTCTATCCCAACTTTACCGTTTCGTTGTTCTTTTGACAAAGGCGCGAATAATTACTTATTGAGAACTTTCTGTTTTAGTGCTGCGAAAATAGCCAACTTTGCCTTTCTCGAAGTCACGCCAAACCGAAGTCACGACAAGTCCAAGTCGGTAAACCATGTCCGAAATATTTCTCAACCACATCAGCCGATGGCTACTAAGCTCACCGCCAGCGGAATGGATGATCAATCAATTGCGCGAGTTGCTCATCGGCGCTTTGAAGCAAGGTCCGGTTCCTCAACATGTCGCCTTCGAGATGGACGGCAATAGGCGCTACGCTCGGGGGAAGAGGATGGAGACGATCGAAGGCCATCACCACGGTTTTGAAGCTCTCGCAAGAGTGCGCATATTCCCGTCCCAGCGTACGTGAAACCTCTTCTAACTGTGTGAACGCAGGTCCTCGAAATTTGCTACAAGTGCGGCGTCCGCGTCGTGACCGTCTACGCCTTCAGTATCGAGAACTTCAACCGCCCGCAATACGAGGTTGATGGGCTGATGCAGCTCGCCAAGGTGAAGCTCGAACAATTGACGCAACATGGCGATTTGCTGGATCGATACGGGGCGGCGGTCAGGGTGCTGGGCCAGAGAGATTTGATTCGCAAAGACGTTTTGGACGTCGTCGACCGTGCTGTGGATATGACCAAGTACAATAAGCGGTAAGCTGGAGCAAGTTGACGTTGACGAGAACATTGAGCTGACTTGGACAGCAACGTCCTGAACATTTGTTTCCCGTATACCTCGCGGGAGGAGATGACGACGGCCATGCGTTCCACCGTCGAGGAGTATATGATGCCTCCTGGTCCAAAATATACTCCCTTCCCAGCGGCGCGCATCTCGCAAAAGATCTTGTCGAAGCAGCTTGACCGACGAGAGCCTCTTCCGACCATCCGCGACACGTCCCCTGCGCCTTCGTCTCGATCCGATGGCGACGACGGTGCATCGTCGTCGACCACTCTTCCACCAGACTCGCCCTCACCACCGAACCGCCCTGGCTCTTCGGGTGGGCATCGCCTCAAGAATCCAGAGACCATCACGGCGGATACGTTGAACAACCACATGTACACAGCGGGAAACCCTCCACTGGACATCTTCGTTCGGACTAGTGGCGTGGAGAGGCTGAGTGACTTCATGCTGTGGCAATGTCACCAGGATACTCACATCTTCTTTCTAAAGTGTTTGTGGCCTGACTTCGACCTGCAGCATTTTCTCCCCGTGCTTTTGGAGTGGCAGTGGAGGCAGAAGCAGATCGAGAGAGATGAGCGGCCAAGACAGGCTGCCAGCAAGGCACGAAAGCTTGCTTGAAGACCAGACAGACTGGCGGCCTATGTTTTGTTTCTTTCTCATCAACGTGACACGCAGGCGTTTCTTACTTCGTAATAGGTTCGATTGAGGGAGAACCGCGGCCTGGAGCTCCTCCAGCTATGACCGCATCAAACGGTGGAGGAATGACGGAACTGATACCAGCATGAATTTGTTTAAAAACCGTATTGATATCCATCAAATTCACTGCTCATTTGAAAAGTTTCTCGCGCTTTCGGGATTGGAAATGCGATGAGGTTAGGTCTTTTGAAAACAAAAAACAATTGGACAAAGAAATGGCGTTGGTTTGGGATTAGCTGTTTCGCACACCGAATGTCGCCCGCCTCATGAAATTGTGGCGCTCAGCAATGAGAGCGTGGATGGAAGCCCCAGAATGACGACAATCAGTGTGGCTGACAGCGTATCGCGCAAAATTCAGACGGCACGCGGGTATTGGGCACGGCAGAACCAGGCACAGGGCCTTCTCTAGATTCGGGGTGAACTGAGGCGGCCTCAGGCTGAAATCGCTCGCTGGAGGTAGACGGACGGGGTCACTCAGCCAATCCTCCGCCCGCGGCAGAAGCAGATCCCCAGAAGACGGATGAAGGAACATCCCGAAGCGTCGTTCTTGATTTTCCTCGCGCACTCCCCTCTCTCACTCATGCCCGTTTGTATCTTCTGTGAATTTGGACCACCACCAGAATGCCCTAGATTGCTTCAATAACCCTTAATACTCACTCGGATCCTCGTTTTCGCACAGCGAAACCCCTTTGGATTCGATCTGCCCGCCGCGGCACCCACCGAGTCCACCCGTCGCTGCGACAAGATAGATCTCTCTCCTCCCCGCGACATCATACGTTCCGCGCGCTACTCCGATTGAGGTCGCGATGAAGTCGGCCAAAGCTCCCTCAGCGGATACCCCGTCGAGCAGGAGATCGCAACCTGTTCGACAGACTCGCACCAACCCTCCGCGTGTTTCTTCTGGCCTGAGAGGATCGACTGGTGGCAGGGACTCTCTCACCGGTGGCTCTGCCTCCGACCAGCCCATCGACATTTTCCCTGCTATAACATACTTTTCTGACGCCATAGCGGCCCTCCCGAAAGAGCTTGTCCGACACTTCACCCTTCTCAAAGAGGTCGACGCCAAAATATTTGCTCCAGAAGATGCCCTCTTCCAGCTTGTCGACGCTGCCATGAACGCACCTCCTCCGCAACCCCGACCTGTGAACGATGCATCCAGCAGTGTCGCGCCGGCATCAGCTCCGATGAGCGCCCAGAATAGCTCCAGCGGAGTTCCTCCTGGTGCCATTGCGCTCCCTCCTGCCCCATCGACCGACAGCTCCTACGCAACATCCATTTACGACCCCAGCAACCTGCCGCGGCGACAGCTGTTCCGGCAAACAGCCATCAAAATCCAAGAGATGCTCGGATCTCTCGAGGAGAAAAACCACGTCATCTCAACTGCGAACGACGCCCTGCAAAAACAACTCGCGCGGATCGACGACGTATGGCCGCACGTCGAGAGCGAGTTTAGCGATGAGGCAAAATGGGGGAGCAATACACACTGGGCATACCCTGAAAACAGAGCCGTCAGCAAAGCCGCACACGCTGAACGCTCTCGCCGCGAAGGCGCTGCCGCCATCTCTGCCGCGGCGCAGCAGCTCGCTGAAGAGGCTGCCGCCCGAAGCGACGCGCGCAAGCAAGCGGTTCAGGCGAAGAAGAATCAAAAGACTCACCCACAAGACCCCGAGAACGATGACGCCGAAGGTCGGCCCAAGGCCGAGTCGGGTAAAAAGGGACATGGAGGCGGCAAAGTACGGAAAGCGGCCGAAGCTACTGCCAATGTGGGCTTGGGCATCTCGACAAACGGAACTACGAACGGGACAGCTCCGCAACCCAAGAGACGAAAGGTTGAGAAGACACCCAGTGGAAATAATGTACCTGGCGCCATGAGCACTGTCTTTGGGAATAATGCATCAAAAGCCAAGACTATGAGTCCTAGAGAAACCCCAGCCCCGGAAGGTCAGGGCCCCAAAAAGCGGAAGGCTCTCCCATCCGGTACCGGTCAAGCCAAGAAGAGGTATGTCATCAAAACTGACGAACGCTATAGCATCTTTGTTTGCTGATGGGAACCACAACAGTAAAAACGGCGTCGCTGCAGCTCTGTCCCCATCCGTAACCTCCTCTCCCGTCCTTGGCACCTTTCCCGAACCCCCGTTGCCTCGAGGCTCGCCGGCCCCGACAACAATTACCCCGGTGCCGCCAGCGCCCAAAGCACCAACTGCTGCGCGGACCAAGCAGAGTACAGCAACAGCTGCGGCGGAGGGTTCGAAGCACTCGCGGCCGCCGTCATCTGCGTCGTCAAGCAAGCCAAATGGAGCTCCACCACCGACTCCTGAAGTCGCGCCTGTCGCGACTACGCAAAAGCCTATCGCTGAGCCCAAGCCGGCTGCCAAAGAGCCGTCTGCACCGCCTGTGCCGGAGGTCACCACAAAGGAGCCCGAGCCTACTGAAACAACGATTAAGCCCAGTATACCTGCGGCGAAACAGAAGAAAGAAACACCAAAACCGGAGGAGTCGCAGACACCTATTGAACCTCCACCAGTGCCTCAGACCATTACGGCTGCGACGGTGACGAAGAGTGGACGAGCCAGCAAGCCATCAACTCCTGCGATGGCTACGTTCCAAGAGGCTGCGAGGCCCAAGTCAGCTCGCAACGCGGATAGCTCCACAAGCAAACGGAAGAAGAGCAACGCGGCAACATCAGCAAAGGCTGCAAAGCCAGCAGACGAGGTTGACGATAGTGAGGATGCTGAAGATTCAGAGATCAGAGCTAAACGCAATTATGACTATACGGAAGACGAGCCAACGTATTGCTATTGTACAAGCGTTAGCTATGGGGAGATGGTAGCTTGCGATGCGAACAATTGCGAGAGGGAATGGTTCCACCTCAATTGTGTTGGTCTCAAGGTAGCGCCCAAGGGAAGCTGTAAGTCAACAACAAACGTATCACAGCACGGAGGCAATGCTAACTATCGGCGTAGCGAAATGGTACTGCGAAGAGTGCGTTCAGCGACTCCAGAAGCTAGGCAAGAAGTTAAACCACAAGTACAACCTGTTGCCCGACGCCCTGAACATGCGGAAGCAGCGAGGCCCTCAGTATTGAATCAAGTCACTTGTCAGCACTACTTCGGGGCAACGATGAGAAATAGTTGGCGTTTTCGAGCCCGCGCCTTTGTACGGCGTTGATTTTGTTTGACATTGAATTGAAGTTGGTACTTTTTTTCAACTTCTAGGTACTTCTTACAATGAGCATTGGGACCGCGGGGTAAATCGTCATGGGGCAAGGTTACATACGCTAGCTGCCCTTACCAATGGAGTGCAGAACACAATGTCAGGACGGCATTTCTTCTAGTGCCTTTTATTACCCGTCAGGACGGCATTTATGGGGGCGTCCAGGGCGTATGGTGTCTTGGCGAAGATGCTCAGCTTAGGTGGCGATCTGGCCCGTTATCTGAAGGGTCTATCCTATTGAAAGATGGAGGAGAGTGTGTGCCTGAGGACTTTGTGTTTCTGTGTTTTTTTAGCTTTTGAACCCGACCGAATTGGGACAGAACAGAGATTTAATTGACAGCTGGAACTCGATGGGAATGCTCACAAAGGCAGGTGTTTCCACTAGATGGGAATTCCAAAGACTCGGATCGCGTGCTGTTACCGCCTTTCAAATCGGACGAGTTTGTCCTTATGCCGGTAATCTTCCCCGGGGAAGGTGCTTTGGTACAGCGGGTTTCAAGATTTCGATTTCGCGGGAGTTGGTGCTGCTGCTTCGGCTGATGTCGGGTCGTTCGCTCCCCAGGTGGATAGGCTCAAAAGTAAGGCGGACGAAGAGATGTCTCGGCGGGGATCACGATGCACGACGGTGAGGGGGGGGGGGGGGGGGGGGACAGAAAGGAGTAATTTGGAACTCGGACACATCTCTGGCTTGGAAAGTAAAACACGGAGACGACGCCGTGGTCCAGAACAGGACGATGAAAGTAAGGTAATACATGAGGTTGATGTCCTTACCTACGCGGTGAGAGGGCCCTGCGAGCCGGGTAATGCAGGCCGACGTTCTCGGGCTGGGGTGGGATTTTCTGGGGTAAGGCCATGAGAGAGGGGGGAAAGTGAGTTGCTGGGGTCTTGACGCTGACCTTTCCACCTTTCTGTCTGGAGGTCGAGTCCCCGCGGAGGTTGTAGCTCAACCGACCATTGCTCCCCTACCTGACCCGACCCGACCACATAACCTGACCTGACCTAACCATTGCTATAGGTTAGGATGGGTTAGGTAGGTTAGGGTTATTAGTTAGAATTAGTGGGGTGGGCGGGCGGGACTTAGAGGTAGGGTTAGGATTAGGCTTAGTGTGATACAGGTTAGGATTAGTATAGGTTTTGGGTGAGGAATATGTATTTATCCGGCTCCACAGCAATAGTCAGGTCAGGTCAGGTTGTGTGGTCAGGTCAGGTGAAGTAAGGGGGCAATGGTTGGTTGAGCTGTAGTCTCGTCGCCGCGCTTGGGAAGAGTGGCCTGTATGGTTGTAGCTCAACCGACCATTGCTCCCCTACCTGACCCGACCTGACCTGACCATTGCTATGGGTTAGGTAGGTTAGGGTTATTGGTTAGAATTAGTGGGGTGGGCGGGCGGGACTTAGGGGTAGGGTTAGGATTAGGCTTAGCGCGATACAGGTTAGGATTAGGGTAAGGAACATATATTTATCCAGCTCCACAGCAATGGTCAGGTCGGGTCAGGTTATGTGGTTGGGTCAGGTGAAGTAAGGGGGCAATGGTCGGTTGAGCTGTAGTCTCGCAGGTGATGGCGATCTGGGTGAACCCCAACTTCGCGCCTAACACGTGTGTGGGTTAGTGTGTGAGAGAGTGTGCTAGTGAAGCGATAGTGTGCTAGTGAAGTGAAATAGTGTGCTAGTGAAGCAATAGTGTGCGGCGAACTTTGAGGGGAAAATCCGGAGTAGCTTTTGGCGTCGCTGAGTGGCTGGTTGATGTTGTTGTTGTGTTTGCCAAGACAGAGGTTTGGTCATTGGCATGTTGAAGGGGAAGAAGTTACGGACGGCGGTAAACAATCCTATCAGACGAAAATCAACATGGCACTCGAGAACAAAGGCAGCTGTCCTCTTCGTGCTACTTGCTCCAAAATACAGTTGGGCGCGTGACTACGGGTTGCGGGAGAGTCCCAGTGTTACTAATTGCAATGTACCATGATGGGGCTGGTGGTGGGCATTGCATTGCGCAAAGATGTACGGAGACGTGCTCGCAACTTTTGTGGCAGCGGGTTTGTCTAATTAGCCTCCATAAAGCAATAAGAAAGCAATGGGTTGGCTGGCTGGCTGGCTTTACTTCATTATATTGGTTTCAGCTAAGAGGCCCAGCTGCTGGTAGACGGCACACGGCAAAGTTTGGAAATGCGAAATAACATACGGCGAGGAAAGTCTGCGTTGACTGTTCACTGTTTTGTAGCCGTACCGAGGAGATGGCATAAGGCGGTTGGCTTCGGTCCATCCCAATGAAAAAAAATCTTGGTCCTTCTTCCCTCCCTGAGTCCCTCTGGACTGCCCTGGCGACCAATGTGGATATCTGGGGCAGACCATTCATTGCACACCACGCGGCTAGCACAAGTTTCCCAATTCACCAACCGGAGATCCGCTAGGATGCCACGGGTGCTAGGATCTTCCCGTTCATTCCCATCATTCATTCGGGCCTGGTCAGGGGGGGGGGGGGGTGGCTTTGAAATGGCTGTTGATCTTTCCAGGCCTGCGTTTGTGCGTACAGGGTAGGTACACCTCCTCCAGCATCTCATATGTTAGCGTGTGACTTTATGGGGCAAACTGGAGCCATATTCGCTATATTGAGCCAGGGGGTTTAGAAGTCGAGGTATTTATATTTATATAGTAAAAGAGCTGCATTAAATATATTAATATATACTTAAAATGGTATGAGCTTGCTGCTTGCTTTAATATATCTATATAGGTGCTCTAGTATAGATCTTATAAGATTTATTAATACTTCCTCTAGAATAGCGTTCTAAGCCTTATATATTATGCTATGTGGTGGGTGTTAAATATTACTAGAGTTTTAGCTGTTAATAAGGCTATTAATATCTATATTAAACTGGTATAAGTAGGTGGGTAGTGGTGGTGATGTTAGGCTAAAAAAGTGGCAGAATAATTATGAGAAGGTAGTGTGGGTGAAAATTTTGACCTCTTATACTTTTAGCTATTTTTTAGTGGCAAAACAGTGATTAGTGACTTGTGTAATTAATTGTTAATTGGTGGGGCGACCTTACTGTTATGGCTAATTAAAACCCCTACCATGTAATACGCTAACATATGAGATGCTGGAGGAGGTGTACATGGTATCCATATGTATACTTGAGTTCTCCTGCGTTAAAGGCTCTGACATTGGGTAGATCTGGTCGTCGGAGATGCGTCGCCCTGTGCTCGGGAACAACTTCCAGCGAATTCCGATCTTGCGTGCTGTATGCCTGTCTTGGGTGGTGTTCAGCCCATGACGCGCCTTACCTTGAGCTTTCGCCGCACAGCTACAGCTAGCTCCTGGTTGTTCGGCAAAAGCGGAAGCAGAACGAAAAGGTCAGATGACTGGACTTGTATGAGCGTGGCTGGGTATCCCGACTCGACGGCAGCGGTCTGGGCCCCTGGGGCAACGTATTTTGTCTGCGGTGAGGCCAAGACTTTGGTTGGTGGTTGGACCCTTGCTATTCCTCTATTCCCCCCCCGTGAGGTCTCGGGGGTTGGCTACTCAGCATGAATAAAACTGAACTACCTTTCCAGCCGGGCGCTGAGCCGAGGAGATGCTTTTGGCGACGACGGGAGTGCATCCGAGAAGAAGATCCATTCCAGTCATTGCGCCCGATCGTTCCTTAGGTTAGTCGTCAAGAAGGATATCCCGTTGCACTGCGGTAGATTCTGCACATGCAGCGTTTCGGTCTTCGGTCTTTTGTTCATGCACCTAACACAGAGGTTGGTAACCAGCAGCAGAGACGAGCGCAACTCTTGCAACGCTGTACTTCAGTAGTGTAGTAGTATACTACCTACCTAGGTAGGTACGGTAAGTGTGAGGGTACAAAAGCAAAGTCAACAAGCTTGTTGCATTAGGTAATTGGGTGACTTGCGAAACGTGACTCGGCGGTTGAGGTCTCGGCGCCATGCTGAAAAGTTTTCCCAATTTCTGTTAGTCGCGGTTTATTGCCATTACGTTTCTTCATCCGACCACCTCGCAAGCCAAGCTTTTCCAACAGAACTTTTCCAAAGTCCAACTCTGGGCATCCTATGACCGTGTCATGACCCCATCGCCCTCGCCCCCCTTCTTTTTTTTTTTTTTTTCCCTTTCCACCCCCTTCGTCTGCATTTCTTTCCTTGCATGGAATCGGGTCATCTTACCAAGAAACAATTCTGGTTTACTTTAGTGCCTTACCTCGCCCGGGATCAGATACCGCTGTTCCCTTATTGTCGCCCCGTCCGGTTCGAAAGCGAAAGCACCGACCGATGAGAGTCACACATATCACTGCCATGCCTAACATCCCGTACCTGATCTGGTCTGGTCTGGTCTGGTGTGGTCTGATGCTGCTGCGGACGCCGGACTGACTAACCGACCTCCTTCTTTTGCTGCCCACGTGAGATGAGGTATGCGCCCTTAACTCGGGATGATTCTGATCATACCAGTCAACACAAAACGGCCAGTCCGGAAGACGTTGGGCTTACAAGCTGAGATCGTCAGAAGATGGACATTCCTTGACACATCTGGCGCAGCCGTTCAATGACTGGAAACGTGAGCAATGATGTTATGCTCTTGCTCAGTGGCCGACTGGCCAAACGCAACACGCCCATGACATTCTCATTACCAAATACCCGTCCAATCGTTGGCGACCAGCCTTCTTCGTGTCGCCATCTTCCTCTCGTCTCATCGCGTCGTCACTCCTGGCACTGGGGGAACCTGAGCTTGAACCTGGACCTGAACCTGGATGGACGTCGTCGTCCGTGAGCACGAAGCATGTCACCTGGGCACCTGGGGCGTAGTAGTACCGCAGTACCGCAGTACCGCAGCACAAGGCTCCGCCTCCATCTTGATGAAGCTCTGGATGCTCATGTGACGAGGCAAGTCTCCATTCCTTTGTTTCCATTACCCAATCTTTGGCCAAGAGCAACCCTTTGCCTCTTCGTTTTGCTATATTAATCTGCGGGCCGCTCACGCACGCCCGGCCACTAAAGCCTGTACAAGCCGCCCCTCCGACTAACGAACCTCCATAAACTGTACTCCAGCTCGCGATCCTGTGGATGAGTCCATTTGTTGCCCCTGCCTCGTCTTCTTGAGCCCAGTCGTCGTCTCTCTTAAGTCTCCCCACATCACCTCAAAGATTGCGAAGAAGGCGTCTTTTCTCGTGTCACGCACCATCTCTTCTCTGCATCCATCCCCAGTCTCTGCAAATCCTTCCCCGGGAAACCCAGTCGCCGAGTCTCTCATTTCCCCAAGCTCCTCTTGGTCTTTTCTTCCTATACCGACCTGGCACTTCTACTCAGAACGTTGAGGTTGGACCACCTGAACACGCCAAACACCATCTTCCCCGCATCGCAACATCTTCCTCTTACCTAAAAGCCCCGGTCTTTGACTAATAGAAAAGCCCATCTGGCTTGCTACTGCAACGGTCCCGGGCCCCCGGCCTTACACATAATTTTCTTTCTGCTTCGCAGCAAGGTAACTCGAGTTACTTGCGTTTTGTTCTTGCAGCAGCAGCAGCAGCAGCAGCACACACTAGTTTGCTTTCCCACCCCTCATCTGACAGCAACGCGACAGCAGACGACAGGCGAGAGCGTGTGCGTTGTGCGTGGTTTGGTGGTGTGTCGTGCAATAATTGAAACATCGAGCGCAGCGACCCGGACGGACCTTTCAGTCAACGTAAAGTTTTTGCAGCCATGGCTACTTCGCGACCTATCCATTCCCAAATCTCCTCGTCCCAGACTCCGGACCAGGACCACACCCCCCCAGGCCTTCCTCCGACAGGCCACAGTCAAGGTCACGGCCACGACCGCGACCACGACCGCTCCCCTTCTTCCTCGTCTTCCCAGACCGAATACAAAATGGACAGCCCGGAGCCGCACCGACCTGCTACCCCAGAAAAGAATGGCCGGTCCTCCTTCTCGTCCATTCGTGAGAACGACTCCGACTTGGCGCAGACCTTTACTGCCTCCAAAGTCTCTTCTTACCTGAAGTCAAACGAAGCTGCCGTCTACGACTCCTCGTCCAACTCTCCCTCCCCCTTGGCATCCCCATCCCTAGACATGGGTGAGGTTCAGTTTCTTCCTCCCGTCACCCACCCCAACAGCAGACTCCATGGCGGCTGGTATCCTGCCTCCAGCTTCAAGGGCTGGAAGCAGATCAACGTCAAGGGCAAGACCGCCAGCCGGAGCTTCAGCGACCTCCAAGCTCTGCACATGGCATGGAGCACTCCTCCTGCCGGCCCAAAGAGCAAGGACAAATATGTTGGCGGCCGCGCACCCATGGAGAGACTTCCTCTCGAGTTGCTAGGTGAGTCAAACTACCGGGTACCCCTTCGAACACAAATCATGTCTTACCAGCAACAGGGTCAATAATCGAGCTTCTCGTCCTCGATATCCCCCCGCCGTACGGTACCGCGCGCCGCAATGTCGACCTCATGGCTCTGCTCTTGACCTCCAGGACCCTCCATGCCGCGACCCTCAACACGCTGTACAAGCACATCACCATCCCGCATTCACGAATCTTCCGCAAATTCTTGTCCAACATCACAACACACGATGCTTTAGGTACCATCGTGCGGCGCATGGATTTTAGCCATTTCAACAACGCGACCTTGTTCGAGTCTGCCAGCGAGCGCAAAGGAACTCGAAACCTTACGGCTGAGACGCTGGTACAATGCCTTGAGTTGACGCCACACCTCCAGGAGTTCTTGGCCATGGAACACATCGACGACGACCTCGGTCCAGACGTCTTGCAGAAGCTCTTCTTCGGCCTGCCTCGATTGCAGGCTCTCGACTTCGCGGGATGTACTTCACCGGCATTCAAGAACTCATTCGCCTCTCTAGCCTCCATGGACTGGCCGGCTACGCTTTCCGTGACAAGACTGTCATTCCATAAATGCTTGACACTCCCCTCAGGCCTCTTTGAAAAGATCCTCCCGCGCTTGACTAACGTCACACACCTGGACCTTGCCCAGACCAAGATCACCGACCGGGCGCTCCAATCTATCCCGACAACGGCCAAGATCACCCACTTGAACATTGCCAAGTGCACGCTCCTTACGGCACCCAACGTTATCGACTTCCTTGCCAACCACCCATCGGTCAGGAACCTGGTGTACCTGAGCGTGGCCACCGATGCTCGGAGCCACCAGCTCCTGGACGTGGAGGACATCACCCAGCTCATCCCGGTGCTGCCCAAGACCCTCAAGTCATTGAGCCTGAAGGGTAGCCGCATGGATGATATCCACATTGATATGCTGCGGCCACTAACCAAGTATCTGGAGGAGTTGGCCGTCGGACGCAACATGGACGTCAACGCCGCCGCTAAGCTGCTCGAGCCCGCGGATCCCAAGAAGGAGGAAGAGCCCCACACTCTGCGGTACCTCGACCTCTCCGACCTTTGGGGCAGCGAGCTAGACCTCGTCGACCTCTTCTCATCTCGGAACTCCTTGCTTCGACCGAGCTCGGCGCCGCTTGAGGTTGTGGAGGTTTCGGAGCAATCTTTCAAGAGCCTGTCCCGGAACAGGACCCTCGAGCGCATTGGTTGGTCCCTGCAGGAGATCGGAAGCCGATGCTGGATGGTCCGCCTTCAGGACCATCGCAAGGACAGCGATCGCGGCTACCGATGGTGGAAGATGGGCGCCGACAACTGGGGCATGCGCAAGATCCCGGTCGCGCGCGCCGAAGTCGGGGGCATGTACGGGTCATTCATGTTTGGACGCAAGCTATGATTGCATGTGACACGACGGAAAGCGACTTATCAGCATTTTCAGCTTTCTCATCCATTGTTTATTGTGTCCTTTTTTTTTTTTTTTTCCCTGCGTTTATCATCATCATTGCGCGGAGTTGGGATACCAAAACCAAAAAAAAGTCGGCCTTTTCTTGTTTTCTTTCTATTTTTGGCGCTAATAGGCGCCGGTCATGACCTGCAGGCTGGAATCAGAAGAAAAAGGGTGGAAAATCAAGGCATCGGATGAAAAAAAAGCGAGCAAGCAGCTACGACGAATGTCTGGCTTGATGTAAGTTACAGAAAACGAATAGCGTAATGCCTAATCTTATGCTAAACTCTTCTTTCTTTGCATGTCAGTTGTGAGTGATCTTGGTCGGGGCTTGATTTCAGATTGATGGGATTCAAGGTAATCCAAACGGTGCGCCCAATTGATTCTCTCATTACATGAGAGATCTTGGCGTACATGCAGGGGATACATCATCGTGCCGTCACCTAAAGCCTTCAAAGTCAGCTTATCCCTGCCCCCAGCTCCTTGCTTCTATCGCCTGGAGTATCTTAGTCCTTAGGTAAGCCATGCGTAGTTCTTGGCGGGAATTAAACTCAACTTACCCACGTCCTTGGGAACTTGAACGGCCAGCCTTACGCCTTGGCCCCTACCTTCCCTCCGGCTTCTGCGCAATAAACCCTCGTCTGAAGAAGACAGTTCTCTCAGCCTTCACTGAGCGTCAACGTACCCGCACAGCTCGACCCGTTCTCCCTCCGTCGACGCCCCTTCCGACACCACGTTACTGGGCAAGACACGACGCCGTATCATACTTCAATCGCCCATCATGGCCTTTGGCTGGGCCGAGTGAGCTACCCTGTCCATGCCTTGTCATTACCACCACCCAGCTAACAATCTCACGCTCCAAGACTCCGCTCCCTCCTCCTCGTCTTCGGCCCAATTCTCCTCCCAAAAGCAATTTCCGCCTACCGCTCAATCCGCGCTGCCTCCCAGCACCGTGCTGAGCCCATACCGCCTCCGTCAAATGTCGCCCGCGCCCTCGCCGCCCTCACCGTCGTAGTCTTATTCTACCTCGTAAAGACGCTCCCGCCTTTCGCCCCCGAGAACGTCTTCTCCATCACCCAGTCCCGCCTCCAAATCCCCGTCGATGTCCTCTTCACCCGCCTGGCATCCCTCCGGCCCGACGACGTCTTGACGCCAGCGGACGAGCGATTGCGCGCGCGCTTCGTCAACCTCGAATCCCGCCTCCTCTACCTCCACCTCGGCCCCGCCGCGCTGGCAGACTGCCCGTTCTGCAAGTCCGACGAGCCCAAGAGCTACTTCTACTACGCCCTTCCCGCGATCGTGCTCCCGCACCTGCTGAACCTGGCGGTGGTCGCGTTCGTCACGTCCGCCACCGTCACGGGGCGCGATGGAGCGAGGTGGAGGAGCTACGCGACCGTCGCTGCGGCGGTGCTCTGCATCGCCGATCTGAGCTTGGTGAACCAGTACGACTACTCGGCCAACGCGTCCGCCCTGCGTCTGCCAGAGATCGACTTCTTCTACTGGAAGGCCCGCGCGCTGCGGTTCATCGTCCTGGCGCTCCTCGATATCGGTCTGGGGGCTGTTTTGTACCTGTCGAGTACTCGCCGGGCGTTCGTGCAGCCTCCTTCCGACGCAGAGAGGGTCGAGTCGACTAACCGCGCGCTGAGCACTATCCGGAGCAAGCTCAATGCGCTGGGCATCGTGAAGAACACCACGCTGCGGGACGAAGAGCTGCGCGCGCGGAGTCAGGCGTATTGGTTGCACGAGGTGCGGCTTGTGAGAGAGGTCATGGAGGAGAGGGAGGTCATTGAGGGCGTTAACGACGCCTTGGAGAACCGGATCAGTATCCAGAACATAACGGCTGATGCGGAGGCGTATACGGCGAGTGTGTTCTCGCCGCTGGAAAAGAGTATCGAGACCTTAGAGTAGATGGAGTGGCATATTCTTTTCCTCTGTGTAAACCAGACTTAATAGAGAGAGAGCCAGGGGATGGGTGTCCATGCGACATTCCAAACTTGAACCTACCATTCAATTCGCCCTGTGAGCTCCGACCGTAATTCAAGAGGCGTATCTGGCTGGCCCTTGTTTTTGGGGTGTCCTCGTGGGTTAAACAGCAGACAAATGTAACGTTCACAAGAACCAGACCACCCACCGCTTGTGCTGTCCAGAAGAGAAAAAATTGTATTTTAATACGCCTCTAGGGCTGTTAATCCGTTCAGTAGCATTCCCGGTTCCCTCCTCCCCGTGTTGGCTCGTTCCATGCCCACCTCCCCCCAATCTTCGTAACCAAAACCTGTCGTAACCAAAACCTTTGACGACGACCATGTTTCATGACCCGCTAGCCTCAATGCCTGCTCTATTGTGAGAGCCACAACGCCTGTTTTTCCTATGTAACATGTTTATAACGTGCCGGCTGCCTTGCGCTGCAGACTGACGGTGCGAATGCATCTCGCAAGGAAACACAATGAGCTATTTCAGTACCCAAAAGTCGAGTCGCAACCCATGGTGAGTTCACTGGGCAGAATACCTCTTATTCCACAACGGCATCTTCTATCCGCCGCGGGTATCAGGCCTCGTCGTCGCACTGCTGGCGCTGTCCTTGCGATCGCGCGGGACTCCTGACTGGTCGAGGCCTTCCTCAGCGCTGCGCTCAAGGAAGCCAGCCCAAAGGTCGGCGAGTGACTCCTTGTTGGCAGACGTGGGCGTCTCGGAGAAGAACTCCGCACTGAGCGAAGGGGTTGAAGGGGTGCGGTGGAACGGGGAGGCGGGGAGTCGCAGATTTGTCGAAGTGCCTGGACGTGCGAGGCCGGCCTGTTCACGCTGCTCGTCGTTCCAGTTGAGGTAGCCGGCCATGACTTGAAGGATCTGGAAACGCTTTGGGTCGGAGCGATCCAGGGTGAGAAAGTGCAGGAGATGGTTAGTGACGACTTGTCTGTGGACCCTCAGCGTTAGCCACGTTGAGCGGATGAGGAGTTGGAGCAGCCACATACCTGTCTACGTTATCTTCTGGCTTCGTCTTCTTCAAGTAGCGAAGGGCCTTGGTCAGATGGTCGTTGAGCACAATAGCCTCGTGCCGCAGCTTGCCAATCAGAAGATTCTTTTCCTTGACCTCCTTCTCGAACGGTGCTGTCCGTTCCAGTTCCTTGGTGAGGTTCTCCTTGGCAGTCTCGGCCTCTGTAGCCCTGGTGTCCGCCTCTTGCACGAGCTTCTTCATAGCCTGCAGCTGTTCCTCGGATGTCTCAACCATCTCCCGCAATTCCTTCTTCCGTGCTTCCTGAATCTCGCGGAGTGCCTTCTGGAGGTTGTCGATGACCTGTGACTGCTGATCTCGTTCGGACGCGGCGCTCTCGTAGCCCTCGCGGAGGGTGTGGATCTGCTCCTCCAGTTCTGAGACCTTCTCGACAAGGCTCTCCTTTACCGAGCGCTCCTCCATTGCGATGACCTCCCATTCACCCATTGCGTTCGTTGTCGTCTCAACCTCCTCCTTCAGATTGGCGACCAGCCTCATCAGCTCCTCTCGCTCCTTGACCCAATTCTGTTGCGACAGGTTGCTGCGGCTGCGAAGACTCGTCGCTTCGCGCGAGGTATCCTGAAGCTCCTCCTTGAGTTTGGCCACCTCCTCCTCGGATGCCTTTGCGCCGCTCTGCAGTTCCTCGTTTTGAATCTCAAGTTCCTCGATGCGCTCCTTGGCCTCTTCGAGTTCGGCGCGATCGCGCTTGAGACGTTCACCAAGGGTCGACTTGAGGTGGTTTACGCGCTCTAGTAGAGCCTGGTAGTTTTCTTCCGCTTGTTCCTTTGCGGACGACGTCTCTTCCAGCTCCGCCTTGAGATTTGTGACGGTCTCATTATGCGTTCCTTGGATGGTTTCCAATTGCTTTCTCAATGTCTCGACTTCTGCGCGCAGCTGCTCTCGCTCATTCGTGAGGGCGTCCAGCTTCGCGGTGGCATCAGATCCGGCGCCGTGCTCTTCTGTTGGCTTCTCTATCGGGGGATTCGTGTGTCCATTGCTCGTCGGCCTCTCCGTGTGGCCATTGGCCGTTGTGTCTTTGTCTTCTGCCTGCTCTGGACTGGTTTCTGCTGTGGGAGCGGTATCCTGCAACATCAGTCAGTGAACCCGGACGATCGCTGTAGCAGCCGGCCCAAGGGAGTATTACCTGCACCGGGGTTTCCGGTTCATCATCGCCATCTTCGGCAGCATCGCGCTGCGAGGCACTGCCCTCGGTCTCTATCGGATCCTTGGGCTTGTTCGCATTCTTCTTCTTCTTGCCGCTCTTCTTCTTCCCTAGTGTGTGACCGTCCGGGTTAGCGCTACCATGGCACGATTTGCCTCCAGGGTGGATTCAATCGGCGAACCTGAAGATGCGTTTTGAACCGGGTCAGTTGAGGGAGCGGCGGCCGACATGTTGGCTTCTCAGATGCATCGGGAGGTGCAGAGCCCTATGAGCTATTATGCGCTGCTGGACGTTGGGGCTCTTGTTTTCGAGATTCGTCGGGAGGTTGCGAGATGTCTGGTTAAGTAGTATGTACTTACACAGGGCATGTAAGCTGAGTAGGTAGCCTGAGTTGGTAATTAGCGAGCGTGTTCACTTCACACGCGGAAGGTGCTGCTCTGCCAGTCCCCCACACTGGTCGGAGGGCCCCACTAAATGTGCCGATAGCGATAAGCCCAGCAATCCCGTGCTAATGGGCCTGTTGCGAAGCCTAAGGTAAGCGCCAATGGCTTACCAAGAGACCACAACAACCTGAGTGATTGGTGATACCTCATAAATTCGTCAATTTAATTTTCTGCGAAATGAATGCTTAGCCTTGACCAGACTGCAAATGTATCCCATGAGGTTCACAGTGTGCTGTCAGCTCTGAGCACAGGATTGATATGAAACGAGAGCCTCGACAGCTGGTCATTTGTCTAAGACGAACTACACTCAGGGTAGGCTTTCACTACGAGTGGGATACTCAGTGATAAACGCATTGCAACCGTCGTATTCCATGAACATAATTGGCTATAGAAAGAACGTCTCCATTACGAGATGTGGGAAAATATGACTGAGAAGTACGGCGCTACTTTACGAGGATCCGCTTCCACCGCCGTTGAAAGAGCAGGCACTGGACTCCGAGGTCTTGGGACACCGCGGAGGCAAGCTGACTAAGAATTTCCTTATCTTATCAGCCAGCAATGGGCCCCTTCAAAGAGGCTGCATCGTTGGGAAATTTTTCATTTTGCCCTTCTCTTCTTCATACATATTCACCCTTCGCTGACATAACCTACGAACAAGCCAATTAAACCAATGACTTGGTCATTCATGACGCTGAAGTAGAGCAGAACCGCCTTTTATAATCCCGGCGCTTGCCCACTGCTGTATGGGTGCGACGGGTTCGCTATGTGCGTACATACTAGTTAGTCCCAATGATTGATTACGTTCGATATTTGTGATGAACTCCTCAATCAGCAAATATGGTGGGAAAATGCAGAAACAGACTTTTTGGAAAGGATTACATCGTGACGAGGGATATCATTAAGGACCTCAGTTCTTGGACTTTCTCCTGCCGCCTTTCTTCGCCTTGCTCTTGGGTGTCGCCTTGGGCGTCTCCGCGGCCTCCTCCTTCTCCTCGTTCGCGGGGGCTGCCTCTTCCTCGGCGAGCTTCTCCTCAGTCGATGCGGCTTCGATCGACTTGGGTTCTTCAGGAGCATCGACAACCATGGGCTCGGGCGGGGGCGCGACAGCATCCTTCAGCTTAGGGGCCTCGAATTCGTAGCCCATATCTTTCAGTTTTTGAGCACGCTCCTCGCGCTTCTTCTCCTCGTTTGACTTCTTGTTGGACCACTGCTCCTCAGTCCGACGCTTCGCGACTTCGTGGGCCGCGAGCTTGTGCCAGGGGATCTTCTTGAAGCGCTTGTTGGCGCCCTTCCAAAGATTCTCGTGTAGAGACTCCTTGGGGACAGTCTTGACCTTGAGGATGTGGCCGAAAAGGAGGTAGGTGTCCATGGTCTTGGCGACAATTTCGGCGGTGCTCTGCTCGGCAAACTCGATAAACGCCCAGTGCTTGCTCGCGCCGGTCTTCTTGTTGCGGGCAAGTCTCAGCCTGTTGATGGGGCCAAACTGTGAGAAGTAGCCTCTCAGCTCGTGCTCATAGAAACCGTGAGGCAATCTTGAGATGAAAACCACGCCCGGCTCCTCGCTCGTTCTCTCTGTAGACTTTCTCTCCTTCTTGAACTTGGGAATCTTGCCGACGTCCTGGCCCTCCTTAAAGCCGGTGCCATCTTTCTTCGGCGCATCCTCGGGGTCCAGGCCATTGGCAAGGGCCTGAATATCGGCATCAATCTCGTCGTCAGAGTCGTCGCCCTCCTCCACGGGAATGACAGAGGTCTCTGCCTCCTCGACGACCTCGGTGGTCTCAGGCTCGGCCTCTTCAACAGGTTCAGACCTAGGCGCAGCCTTCTTGGATTTTGACGTCGCCTTCGCGGGCTTTTGCTTCTTCGTCGCAACGGGCGAGGCCTCCGCAGTCGCTGCAAAGAATGTTGTTAGGAAAGACGCGATTTGAATGCGAATGTGAATCTTTGTCGTACCTTTACGCTTGGGAGTCTTTCCGACCTTCTTTTCTACCTTCTCGGCGGTCTTCTTCTCGGGCTTCTCGGGCTTCTCGACCTTCTCGACCTTGGTCTTCTTGGTCGCAGGTTCGACCTTCTCGACCCTCTTCGCCGCGGGCGACTTCTCGGCCGCAGCAACAGCTGCAAACTTGTTAGAAAAATTCAATTCAACGTCGAATACACTTACACCTGGTTCTCTTCCTAAGTTCGGGGGCCATTTCTGCGGATTGTGCTGGATGACTGTTGAATCTAGGCGGATCGAGAGTGTCTGCAGTCCAGTACCTGTCGCAAGCGACAAAAATCAAAATTTCAAGTTTCTGCCACTCAGATATGGAGGCGGTGAAGGCGGGACCCCGCTAGCGCTGTGCTCGCGACCGTTCTGGCCAGGGGACTTTCAGCGGGGCTATATGGGCGACGGAGCCGACGTCTGCCAGCACCCAGACACGCTAACCTCAAAATGTTAATCACCTACCTGTGCAATCACTGCGCAAGTCGGGAAGCTCAACTCAGTTGGTGCATTCAAATACCGTAAGCCGCCTTCAACTTCGATTACTCCCCTACCTCAGAATACCCAAAGGTATCGCAACATATCCCGCTGAGATCGAACCCAAACAAAAACCTAATCTCGAATTGGTAGCACTCATGAAATCATAGCGATCTGGGCTCACCTCAACGCGGTTGACCTCAGTATATAACGATACACGAAGAAACAGTCAAATCCGACTTGGCTCACGAGAAATCATCAGTGCGGTAGCCAAGAGAACTGCGTCAGTCCTCTCAAGCAACCGGAAAAACCTCTCTCCTTAGGCCTGCCATCCATCCTCGACAGGAACCGGGCCCACCCAATCTCATCTTTCTCAACTTACTTACAGAGCACTCCAGACCTCCGAGCAGGCCTCGATCATTGCCTCTGTCAAGCTCCCGACGACACGAACAGACCAGAAGCCTGAGTCTGTACTGCCGTCATCGCTCCGGTTTTCCGAAACACGTGCTTTTTCTCAGACGAAAAGTCTCCTCGTCAGCAAAAATGGCCGGCAACAAGATGGAAATGACGCACGCTGAGATGTGGGATGACTCCGCCCTCATAGAATCATGGAATGAAGCTCTGGATGAGTACAAGGTAAGCTGTTCTCGTCTCGACCAAGAGAAGCGCCCCCATCGTGGCTTTTGCTGATCATCTTGGCAGAAGTATCACAGCATCCACGCAAAAGGAGGCAGGCTTGAAGATTTTGATCTTCAGGAGACATCCGAGCCCCAGTACGGCCAGGAATTTCTCTAGTCTTTATGAAAACACCAAGAGACCACCTCTGACATGTAATGATCTCCTTAGGACCCATACTACCACCGACTTAGAAACGGAGGCGGTCGATCAGCCCGAGATCGTGAACCTGGGAGAGGGAGCCAACGAAACGAAAGGAGTGGACAGCAGCGCGGATGTAAAACAACCCATTCACCCCAGAGGAAATTCAGGCAGATCAGAAAAGCTTGGCATCTTTCCGTGCTGCGTTCTCTTCGCTTCCGCTAACGTGTTCCTTGTCCAAACCAGGTTCAGCCAAAAGCCGGCGTGCCTATCGCAAAAACTATCTCGGGCAACAGCGGCAGCGTCCCAGGTCATGTGACAATGGGTCCGCAGGCTCTTCTCGGTGCAGGTATGTACAATGATATCCGGTTCGGGATGTCGAAGCTGTTCCGTCCGGACCAAACGAAGAAGAAAAAGAGGCCGTGACTGACCAGGGGCCCTTCGTGGATGCATTTGCAGTACAAGACGAAGGATTGAAGAGGCTCCTAATGTCTTGGTATTACGCCGGATACTACACCGGACTTTACGAAGGGCAGCAGCAAAGGCAGCAGACACAGTAGTCGTGACAATGAGGCTGAGTTGACTGCTTTAGCCTGGAATAACGAAGCCAAGGTAGTGTGGGGAATGGGGTGAGGTTGGCTGTCCTAAAAAGCGGCTACTGGAGAGTTTATCTGATCGACGTGCGGGAGGACAACTCTGTTACACGATCTGTTCCATCGTCCGATGATGTAACGGCGCCACACGCTTCCTTGTCTGAGGTTCGCCATGGCATGTGTCAACCGAACGATAGGAGCGCAGGCAATGGGTCAGCAATATTCTAATTCGCCCTTTTTTCCGTTGTTCTGCAGGTTTCTGCAGCGGCCGGATGGCCGGTCTTTGGACGGAGGATTTGTTTTGGTTGTCCGAGTCGGGGTCGGGCGAACTTGAGTTGGCGGGTCCATCCTCCAGTCCCAGTGCTACCATGCAACCTCGTGGCTTTCGCGACGAAAATGAGAATTCAGCGCGCTCTTGTCTGCGTACCGAAGACTGCGTTTGGTTTCACTGTGGACGGGTCTAGGCTTGGTTGTTCTCCTCTCCGCGTTCCTCCGCTTTCGTCCCCATCCCTTGGAGGGACTCTCTGTTCACGCGCTTCTGCATGCCAAGTTGATAAGTTGCATAGGGGGGTTAGAGGACTAAGATCCGAAAAGAGATTTGACGAGGCGGCACAGAAGAGATGACACTGCTAGCGCCAGCCTAGGCGAGATAGCCTCGTACATGGTGGACATCCAAGGCGGATCGAGAATATTGTTGAGATGAGCTGGTGAAAGGCACGATCGGAAACGGGTTGCCATCCAGGCTTGGGATGAGGACATAGAGTTGCGATGTCCACGGATGTCCTGAGCCTGCGAAGAGCGGCCTTCTCGGTCATAATTCAGTACAGTGGGTAAAACGTAGACGTTTCCGAGGATATCAGAATGGAGTGCACAACCCGACGCAAAGGTCTATGCGGTACACTGTTTGCCTCCCAGTATCACAAATGCACAGTAACACCTTTGTTCCAGCGGCTGTCTTCTGGGCCGATTAGCCATCAATATGCACATCGAGCATGGAGATCCTCTGGCCCGGGGATGTCATTTCACGCGCAGACGCTATGCAGTGTCCGAGCTGTCGAGCCGGACCCGGATCGAACGGACTGGTGATGAAGTTGGGCTTCAGCCTTCACAGAAGGCCGCTGCTGTTACCCTCGGCCGATTCCCGAAGCAGCGATATCACCGTCAGGTTTAATGACAGGAAGTCCAACCCAGAGCGTAACATTGCGGGCTATCTGGCTACGGCTTCCAAGACGACGACAAGACAATGGCGGTGCTGGAAGAGAAATAAGCCGATGTCTAGCGCCTGAACGGGCTCGTGTCAGAACCCGTGGGCTCAGGCGGGTTGGCCAGGCGGATAGCATGGTGAAGGAGGTGATAGTGGTGGTGGGCAAGCCAAGTTCGGTTTGAGACTGGACGAGCAAGGTCCATGGATGATGGATAGTATTCAGTATTAAGAGGCTAGAGTTGCTAAGAGTTGGGATGGACGTGATTTGCGGGTACAGTGTGGCTGCTGACAAGGGCGGGTAGATGAGCAAAGTTGGGTGGACACGAGCATAGAGTAGCGACTAAGGATGACGATGTTGAGGAGGTTTAGTTTAGATGGGGTCGGTCTGGCCTTTGTTCGTCCGCCCGTCGTCTTCTCTCACATCACACACACCAAGCTCTTGGGCTTTTCTTGTTTGTGGGCCGGGGAAGAATGACCCGCGGACAGGGGTGATGGGTGGAATGAACAGAGGCATACTTCAGTAGGCAGACAGGAGAAGGGGGAGGAAGGGGTGGCGGCTCGTTTCATAGTCTTCAGTGGCCGTTTGAGGCGGCTGCACGCCCAGCATCTACCACGAAGTGCTACTGACTTAGGAGCGGGCGGAGCTGGCAAGTCGTGCCGAATCATGCGGATAAGGTGTCCATTGGTTAGTGAGTAGAGGGAAGAAGACTGTCCTCACTCTAGGAGTATCAAGAAGCCGAAAACCGAGAACAAGTGGGCGGAGGGAGGGTGGAGGGAGGGTGTGATGCAGATGTATGTACCTTGGATGGAGATACAGATACAGATACAGATGCAAGGGACGGAGATGGTGAGTCTGCACGTGTGTTGTGTCCGAACTGGGCTTGACGACAGCAAGTACTGCCTGTGTACCTTAGGTAGATACCTTACTACCTTACCTACCTAGGTAGGAGAAACGACGGGAGATAGGTATACGTATTTCGGTGCTAAATGGAGACTTGGGTGAGTATTTCTTGGAGTTTGAGAGTTGTATCGAGGGCTCCGTACCTGCAGGAAAGCACCAGGAACTGCTGAACTGCAGGTGAACTGGAGACGCACGGCGTACCCTAAAAGGGGGTGTGGGAACGCCATCCCGTGGCTCTGGCAGCTAAATGCCAGTTCAGGGGGTCCAACCACCTTAATTGGCTGCAATAAGGTTTAGCACTCTCCAAGACAGCGGAAGGGTTAATTTGAAGAGGGTAACAAGCCTTGTTCGGGCCATTCTGCCAACGGGAGAGGGTCCAACGGCGAGGGAGGCCATGCCATTGGGTGATTAATCTATCGTTGGTGCTTGTCGAGTTATTGAGGTTCCAGTTGTCTGGCTTAGGTTCCTTTTTCTTCTGTCGAGTTTCATCCGCCAACCGAACCACATCCCAACTCCAACTTTTCTGTCCAATACAACCAACAGCCCATCTCCATTGCTCTCGATGCAACAAACTTCACAAACTCTCAAGAGGCCTCCCTTCCCCCCTCCCCCCCTCCAAAATTACAACTACTCCTCAACCATGTCTGTTCAGCGCTGTCGTGACATGCAAAGCCCTTGGGGCATAACCCGCTTGGGTTCCGAGTGAATACCGTCTTCGGAAGGGCGGCCAGGGGCCCCTTAGCGAGATGCCAAAACGCGGCTCGAGACGATTCTGTCACAGCTCCTACCTCCCCTCGCCGCGCTAGTCCGCAGCCTGCCACTGGTGCATCCGACTTTTCCTTCTCCTTACCCTGTAGGTACTTAGGTTGATTGGAACTATCTTAGTCTTACAACATTAACGACCGTTCTTTTGCATCTCCGTTCCTCATTGTCCCTCCCACCCCCCTCGTTGCAGCAACACCCCCGGTTCATCAGCGACCGGCTTCACCCAAGCACCCACCTCAATGCGACACTCAGCTCCATACAAAGTACATACTGAAGCGTATCTCATCTGCGCCTGCGGCTCCATTGGCAGCATCATCGTCGTCGTCCCTTCTGTTCCTCCTATCGCGAGAAGGCCTCTTTGCTCACATCCGTCATCCATCCGTTCCCACCCGTGGTTCCTCCCGGTATCCCTACCACCAACACCACACCCACAAACAACTCCCGACCCTGTCATCCACCACCCAAAATCCACCCATCTCGTCTTGGCTTTTCTTCTAGATTTGCACCAAGCTTGGGATGGCAATGCCGCGTTGGGCCCGTGCTTCGTGTGCTTAATCGGACGCTGCATCCCCGTGCAACGAACCGCCCCTCACCACCGTCACTATCACGCCCAATACACCACTGACCCTGGCCGAATATCCCATCATCGTTGCCTCCCCCCCTTCCAGTCTTCCGTGACCACCCCTGATTCTCAGACTAAGGACTCCCGGAGGACCCCCGGAGGCGTCGCTTGGCTTGTGCTTGGCCTGCCCTCCAAGCCAAACCTGCCACCAAAGCCTCCAAGGACGGGCTGGCGGAAGATTTTCTCGTCCTGTTTCGTCCTCGTTCATGTTGGGGCCGGGAGGGGGTTCTCCCCCATGTTCCGTGGAGTGACCTAGCACATCTTACACTTACACCACTTAACGCGAGAGAGCGAGAGAAAGAGGGACGGAGACATGGGATAACGAATGCATAATGCGACATGGCTCGCGCCCATCCATGACTGCGAGCCCATGGCACTCCATCTTGATTTAAGCTCTCCTCCTCCCCCATATCCTCGCCTACCGAGAAGTTTTTGTTTCTCCCTCCCTATCTCTTCATCACCCGCCGAGTGTCTTCACACGTTCTTTCTGAGCTTTCGTTCTCTTCCGGTTCCGTGTTCAATCCTTTTCGTCACGAGCAGGCCCTCGCTATCCAGCAATTACTAAACCCTTTATTCCTTTTTGACTCGCCAGGCTCTAGCAGTCTCGTTCGTAACCAACAAATCTTCCGAGAAGAGAATCAAAAGAAATAAGAAACAGAAAGAGGAGGTCTAAGGGTCATATCCTCGATACACATCAATAATAAAGGTCTCCCTAATCGACGACGTCAACAACACACAACCGCCAAGATGAAGTTTTCCGCCGTGTTAGCTCTCTCTGCCGCCGCCCTGGCCTCAGCCAGATCTGCCCGCAACACCTACCCAGTCCGCCGCGACGGTCACAAGAAGGCCGCCTCTTCCGATGTCGCTAAGGCCCTTCCAGCTGGTATGGCTGGATTTGGGGTCTCCAACAGCCAGGTCACCGAGGTCATTATCATTTGGGCGAACCCGGGTGCTGGTGCGCCTACGATCAACATCAACCCTCCCGCCGGTGGCGCTGCCGCTCCCCCGGCCGCCCCCGCCGCCCCTCCTGCTGCTCCTCCGGCTGCTCCCCCTGCCGCTCCCGCCGCTCCGCAGACTCACCAGGTAAGATGAGCCATAAGAATAAGTAATGCATAAGTGTTGACAATTCGTACAGGTCACTGTCGGTGGTCCCTCCGGCCTCGTTTTCGTTCCCGATCAGATAAAGGCCAACGTTGGTGATATGGTTGTCTTCACTTTCATGAGCCAGAACCACACTGCCACTCAGTCCTCTTTCGCGAAGCCTTGCGACCCTCTTGCGGGTGGTATGAACTCTGGTTTCATGGCCAACCCCAACAACACCGTCAACCCCCCTCCCCAGGTAGCTATGCAGGTTATGGTCTCTGAGCCTTTGTGTAAGTCAGCCCACAATGCACTCATTCTGCACGCAACTAACACACCTGAAGGGTTCTACTGCGCTCAGGCAAACCACTGCGGAAAGGGTATGACCTTTTCCATCAACCCCACTGCCGACAAGACCCAGGCCATGTTCCAGTCCATGGCTATTCAGCAAAAGGGCAATGGTGCTCCCAGTGCCATCGTCGGTGGTCGGCCCCCTGCCGCAGCCCCTCCCGCTGCTGCCCCTCCCGCTGAGGCTCCTCCCGCCGCCAATCCCGCTGTTCCTGCTGCAGGCGGTGCTGCTGGCGGTGTGCAGACCGGCACTGGCCAGATCAACGGAAACGGTGCTTGTGTATGCGCCGTCACCTGCTCGGCTGGCTCTTTCCCCGCAGCTGAGGCACAGGGCGTCGGTGCCTTCGGTGGCATGGCAGGCTCTCTCCCGATGAACATGATGGAAGCTTAAGAGGATGGACGGAAGGAGAGATGACGCCTAGCCGTGCTCTTATCCCCCCGCCCCTTGGTAGTCTTATGATTCACACATCATCCAGGAAAGAATAACCTGTTTTATTACCCACTCCGCTGGGAACGATACCACATATCCGGAGTTGCTACGCGTATTGGGGGCTCACGACTTTTCTTTTTCTTCTCCCCCCCTTTTTTTCCTCATCACATGTAGATTTCCTCTTTGTTGGTTGCGAAAGACGAAGTGCCCAAAAAGAGCGGGAAAGAAAAGTCCAGCGGACTCAACTCTTTTTTGGTGTTTGGGAGCACGCCCAAGTTGTCGTCACTGTTGTTGGACAGGCGAGGGCAAAAAGGAGAGGAATGTTTATGGGGTTTAGGGGATAATTACAGAGTATGACTGGTTCGTATTTCCTGGACGGAAAAGACCTTTTTTTTTCGCAACCACTTAATAGCAATCAATAAATGGATGATGAATGATCATGCTTGAGACTCTGGATAATTCGCACTTCTTGACCAGATCTCGTGGAATGACTAGGATCAGTCAGCCGTGTTTCCCGGCCGTATGAGCCGAGTCTTTGGTTCATAGAAGACAACGTCGTCGCATAAAAGGCAGTGCCGTGTGTACAGACCGTGTTTCCTACTTTAGTAGTCGTTCGTTTGACCTTTGAGCAGGTTGTCCGGTCGTAGGTCCAAAAAATGCGTCGTTGAGCTCCGGCGAACGCCACCGACTCGTGTTTTGACGTGCAGGACTTGACATCTGATGGCATCTGTTTCACGGGTTTCGCCTCTGAACCAGCTCGTCTCTCGCGCAAAACACACGCTCGTACGTACAGATGGGACGAACCCTTCCGATGCCAACAAGGCCTCGCCGTAAGACTGAGTCTGTGAGCGACCCGACAAGCACAACCTCAGCAGTCTTCTGGGGACACAACTTTAGTTGGTTGGAGTGAGTTAGTGGCCCAGAGAGAAGGCCAGCTCTCCAACACATGTTTTGAAATTCTGACTATGATGATGTTTGTGATATCCCGCCCCAAAGCACGCCGAATGCACCTCCCTCGCCCGAAAAAAAAAAGACGCCCGCGAATCGTTTGTAAGTCGTTGATGTGTGTGTTTCATGTTTCGGTGATCCTCCCCTTTCGACCTCTCTCTTGAATCCGCCGATAGCCGTTTTCTCCCTCAAGATTCGATCGTGAGAGGGAGGGGGTTTGATGATCCAACTATCTGGCTTACTCATCTCATTCTCATTAAGCAGCTCCCCCCCCCCCTTCTTTGTCGCAAGCCTCAAGAGACGATCCAGGATGAGACGTTCATGCCATGTGACAGAGAGCCGAGCCAGGTCGACGACAAAGCCGAGATCGTGGAGAAGAGAGAAGCAAGGAGGAAACACCCATTGGGTTTCCGTTTGTTTTAATTCTTTTTCGCGTCCTTCCCTCCTGTGGCGCCACCAGCCGCTTTCTTAGCCTCGGCTGGAGAGAAGAGTCAGCATGCCGCCTCGCTCAGCCGCGTTTCTCACAGGAAGGACCTTCAATGAAATCGAAACTCATCACCAAACGTCGCGGATGGTGTGTTGTTGAATCCAATGCCCCAAAAGTCCAGAATGGGAAAAAAACAAGAATTCAGGGGAGGAGCAAACTCACATGCAGCCTGCTTCTGCCTCATGATCTCGGCAGCAGACTCCTTGGCGCGCTGGAACTCGGTGCCGCTCATGGTGTTCTTGGTCTTCTATATCGCGCGCGAAAGAGAGAAAGATTAGTCATCCGAATTCTGATCTCTCTCTCTCTCTGTGTGTGTGTGTGTCTTCTCATAACAGCCACTTCACAATTCGAAGCCCCACCCTCCCTGGTCGCCCAAGCAGTCAAAACCACGCCTGCTTTCCCTCCATTGAAACCCAGCTCCGGGACCCAGATCTCACGATGCCAAGCAGCACCCCCTCATATAAAAGGGTCAAGCTGGCCACAGGATATGGCTCCAAGTGACGAGAAATAAGAAGACGTCGTAACGCAGTCGGGTGACGGGGACAATTCGGGGCGCGTAAGCCGCCGACCTCTGAGGGAAAATATGACCAAAAAAATACTTACGGCAGAGTTGGCCTTCTTCTGAGCAGCCTCACGGGCCTTGTCGCGCTGGTTACCACGTGTCATTTTCGTCAAAAATTAAATTCAATGAATCGAACTCCGAGTGGAACTGATGGGAGATTTGGAATTATCGTTAAGACGCTTGATGGCCTGCGGATTGAGGAAGTGGAAAGAAAAGGAAAAGGAAAAAATGAGGCTTGGTAGCGGTCTGGGCTTTTTTTTTTTGGCGAGGACCGCGCGCGCGCCCGCCCGCCCGCTGGCAGCGATAGGTTTGCCGCAAAACAGTGAGGCTGTGCCCACTGCTGGTCAGCCGCCCGCGCTTCACTGTTCTGGAACCTGCCGTGCTATAAGCCTATAAGAGACGGGTTGCCAGTTCCAGCCAATCACAGGAAACATCCAGGGCCGTTGTTTCGCTTCACATGCTCCACCCGGATCCTTGGGTTATGAAGTAGGTTTCCCGTCTCATCGGACCATGTTGCCTGAGACCGTGGTCCAGACACGGCGGCTGCGAAGCGCCGGACACAATCACCATCAAGGGCTTTTTGGGACGCGAGGTTTTCAAGAGTCATTGTCTTGGTCTGCCTAGATACATGCGTGCGTGGTCCTGTGTTGCTGGGCATCTGCTGAAATGCAAGATCGCCTTGCACATCATTCCCATCGACCGAAAAAGCAAAGTAACGCCATTTTTTGTCCCTAAAGTCTCTTACACACACAAGAAAGCTTCCTCCGATAGCAAGACGGCGCTCGGGATCTGTTCCAGAAACCACGTAAAATGCCAGAGTCCATGTCCACCATCCTTGCCAAAGTTTGACCTCCCAATCAGAATAGCCATGAGAGTATCGGAGTGAATAAAGTCGAATGAGCGGTTCATGCCGGAAACAAGAAGCGTTACGCCAACCACATGCAACGGGTGAAATAAAGACTGCCACCAGAGTCATCATGTCCCAACGCTGGCTCTTATGCAATAACTGCAGTCAGGCAACTCCAATGTAATTTCGCTGAGTCTTCTCCAATCTCGTTGACGAACTGAGATTTGCCAAGAAAGGAGAGTCGCTGGCCTCGGAGATGAAAACAAAATCTTCGCCTTAGTCGTGGTGCTTCATGATCAGCGTCGTCATGGCAGGTCGTTCAGAAGATTAGGCCAATGTCGTCGTGAGTCCGATTCATTCGTAAGCCAGGGAGCTGCGGTATCCCCGGAAAGCGAGCGTGGAGAACCGGAATGAGAAAGAAATTTAGAGAGCAGGAAAAACAGCAACAAAAAAAGAGAAGAAAAAAACGTTCGTCTATGTCGGTGTCTGCGTCAAGTACAAGCCTATTGAAGGCTCCGTCTGATCTGGTGACGGCTGCTGAGAAGCAGAATGCGATTCTTGTGATGCGCTGTAAATGCCGAGGGCATTTGTAAGCTGCCCGAATCCATAGTTTACACGCAAAGCCAATCTTGCAACCAGATGCAAGACCGCCGTGCTTGACGGATGTTGAAGTAGTGCGGTTTGCGATTTTTTGTGTCGTTGGGGGTTGGTTTTGGTGTTTGCACAGACAGGGAAAGGAAAAGATCGTCAAGTCGTTGCCGCGTCGTCGACGTGCTGTGTCGAAAAGAAAACCGTTGCGGCAAGCATGATGCCGCCCATGAGATTCGTTGTCGAGTGTGCGCATCAAAATTCAGGCCATTAGAAGTGAGATCCCACGTCGACAACGTTGTGTACAATTACAACCATTGGCTTGTCTCGCCACTACCAGCAGCCTCCGCAGCGGCGCCACCGAGGCGCGCCTGAGGGGCGTATCCATACTGCTGCATGCGCTGAGTCTGGGTAGCCGGGGGAGGAACGGTGACGTTGGAAGCCGCAGGGTAGTTGGCCTGGTTGCCGCGAGGAGCCATGCCGCCATTGAGACCGCCGTTCAATGAGGTGCCGAACGACGCACCAGGACCAGAGGCGATGACTGAGGTGTTGTTCGACATGGCCCGGTTGTGGCTAGGGCGCAGAGCAATCTGACCTTGGCTGGCGTCGGCGGGAGTGGTCTGGCCACTCGAGGTAGCGCTGCCACGACCCTCAAAGGCCTGGATCTTGGCCTGGATGCGACGTCCATAGGGAGTGGAGCGGATTGACGGCAAGATGGGTCGAATAGCATCCACAAGGCGGAACTTGCTGTTGGGGGTGGCATACTCGAGAGCAGTCTGAATGACATAGTTGGCGTAAGAGTCGCGAAGGAGGCGCTCCATCTCGCCGGGAGTGAGGAGCTCGTCGACGATCATGTCGCGAGAGGGCTCCTGAGAACAACGAAGGCACTTCTCAATGACATTGGAGCTGAACTTATGACGAGAAAGCTGGCCAATGCGGCTCTGGAACATGCGGACGATGGGCTCAGTGAAAAGAGGTTCGTTGAGATCGATTATGTACTGGACGACATAATTGCCGAAGGGGTCTTGAACCAGAATGGGGGCGTGGTCGGTGATCTTCGAGATCAGCCAGACCTTCTGATCGCCAGAGGCATGGTCAATGCAGCGCTGGAGAACACAACAGCCGTGACGGTGAGTGCCAACGTCGACACAGTTGGTACCAACGGCGTCGAAAATGAACTGCGCATCCTTGGCACTGAGCTTGTTAAGACACTTCTGGATGACGTGGTTGCCGTTGAGATCCTGGATCAGCTCGACCACCTGGTAGCGCAGAGCATTGATGATCATCTCGATCTGAGTGGGGGTAGTAACGAATTCAATCATCTTCTGCAGAGCGCGAGTGCCGTGTTGGTTGAGAGCAATGCGGACCATCTCGTTAGCAGCATTCTGGATGAGAACGGTGCGCTCATCGTCGTTGCAGTACTCCAAGAGCTTCTGGCATAGGTAGTTGCCGAAAGGGTCGGTCATGAGCTCAGTGACATGCTGGTTGGTCTCGAGCCAGATCATGTGGACCTGTTCAGGGTTGCGCTCCTCGAGCTTCTTTTGCAGATAGCGACAACCGTGTTGATCCTTGCAGAGATCGTAAATTTGACCGCCAACATTCTCCAGGGCAAGACCATTGTAACGCGACATGGCTAGGCAATGTTAGCAACGTTTGGCTAGGCACGAGGATTCACAGCGCTCGTACCTTCATTGTCCATCTGGCGGCGGTGCTGGATGACGCGGGCCTGGCTATCGCGGGGCTGATGCTGAGGGTTGTAAAGCGCACCATAGCCGGAGTAGTTCTGGGCAGGGTACGCGTTGTTGCCGCCCAAGTTCATGTTCTGCATTCCCATGGCCAGAAGGGGCATGCCGTACGGGCCAGGGCCTGAGGTAGGGGGAGGGCCAGGGTTGGAGGGCGAAGCATAGCCATGGGGATAGAAGTTGGCGTAGCCATGGCTCGGCCCTCCAGTAGCATGGCCGTTGGGATTCTGGCTACCCTGAGGAGTGTGAGGGAAACCCTGGCCAGGGGCACCAGGGCCGCCAGGGCCGAAGGCAGGAGCATTTGCCTGCATAGCCGACTGAATGGACGGGAAAGAACCCGGCTGCTCGCGAGGTCCGACTATGTTGTTGTCGTTGGAGAGCTCACGACTGTGACGGCCAGGAACAGCACCAGCAGGAATGCGACCAATGCTGGCGTTGTGGTTGTGAAAGTGCTGCTGAGCGTGGTTGTTGGTTACAGCAGCGTTGCTCGTGCTCTTGACGGTAGGAATGTCGTTGGAGGAGAAGGAGCTCTGCAACTTGGGAGGAGTAGCCATGATATGGTTCGTCGGCGACACCATGGTGTTCTGGTTGTCGGAAGGTGCGTCCGGATAGAATTTTAGGTCGAGAGAGTGACGAACGGAGGCTCTGTTGCCGATCTCGCTAGATGAGGTAGCTCCGTTGAGCGAAGAGGTGTTGATGGCAGACAAGCTCTGTTGGGTTCGGTGACGGTTAATATGGCCCCAACCGTTGGAGGATGGCGCGTCGGGGGCAGGCGAAGGAGAGAGGGCAAGGTCAAGGGCAGCGGAGGATGCAGAAAGCTACACGACCAAACGATGTCAACACTAAGAACAAAGGCTGACAACTTTGTGCTCGACTTTGGATCGAGACCAGTGAGGGTGTTCCTGCAAAACTCCGACCTTGACGGGGGTTGGTGGGGGAGGATGAAAATGGGGAGATATAAACAAACAGGTGGTGAGGAGAAGGAGCAGAAAATTCTTCTCGAGGAAGAGTTTTCCCCCCCCTTTTTTGAGGGAAGGGCAGGCGAAGGCGGAAAGCGCAAGTTGAGTGGGGTGAAGGGAACGGGATGAGAGGGAAGGTGAAGTTAGGAAGGTGCAGCAAACTGGATGAGACTCCAGATCGCTCCTTCCCAGGTCCAGCTCAGACCTTGAGACCGTCTGGTTCTGTGCAATTGATGCATTTTTTGCGCACTTGCTCAAGCTTGGTGTGCAAGGTATAGGCGATACTGGACGATGCAATAAACCGAATTCAGGTCGTGACTTACCATTTGGTCGTCGCGGCGAACCAGAGTAGGAAAATTGTCGTCGTTGCCCTGTCCGTATTTGTGCTCGCCCGAAGCGTCTTCCTCGCCGAAAAGAAAGCGAGCAGTGCCTGTTTGGTCAAGGTCAGAGCCGTACAAACCAGTTCGAGATCTGGTCACCGGCATAGAGTAGCGGTTGTAGCTGTTTTGAGAAGAAGCAATGTTAGCCACCCCCCAATGAGATAGATGTTTCTCTTTGGTCAGTTTCTTGGACAAGTCGTGAGCTGTTTTGTTCAGAAGCGGGCCGAAACAAGAAACAAGTTCAAGTGTTGGCTTGAAGTAAGGTAGATAGCTCTGAGGGGATCCTAGGATTGTGTGAAGGCTTGGATGAGATGGGAAGGAACGAGTATTTGAAAGGCACGGGCTGAAGTTGTAACAAGGAATGGGGTCTTTCTTGAAGTTGCAGTTGCGCGTGGTTGGAAAGAAGGCGCGTTGGCTGGTGCGAGGTATGACGCGTGAGAGTTTCTTGGGCTCATCAAAGAGTTGTGAACTTGGGTTGTGTAGATGTGTGAGGTGACAAGCCCTGAGGGTTGTTGATGTGTTGTAGAGGAGAAACTGGTTGAGGTTGTGGTTGTGAAGCCCGAGTTTTGTAGACTTGAAGCTCTGAAAGAAAGAAAGAACTCCAGTTTTTGCAGTGTGGGGCCAGAGGACCAGGGAAAGCAGCTGAAGGAAGGAAGCAGCCCACTGCGTCTTACTAGAACTAAAGTCAAGACGGAAGTTGCGGTCACAACTTCAGCATTTAACCCCTTTAACCAGCACCCAACTCGAGGTTTTTGAAGCACTCCAGATACAAACCGCCAGGATTCAAGGCTTTGACACCCACCACGACTTGTCCAAGAAAATGCACACAACTACGGGCAGAGCACTTACGCATTGGAAGACCGATGGCTAGTTGGGTCCTGGCGAACCGCCTCCTCTTTCTCGTCTTCGTCACTATTTCTGCGGGAGCCCGGAACGGAACGAGACGGCAGATGCTCGTCAAAGTTGAATCGCGATTGCATCATGGTCGATTGAGGGGATGTGAGCTGTGATCCAGAGCGGCCGGGACGGTTGAACAGACCCGGGGGCGAGGTCAGGCTGGAGGTTGAGTAACGGTTCGGGCGGGAGAACATTGTGGGAAAACCGGACGACTCGTGATATTCGGGTGGCGTCGTGGGCTCTGACTGGTGACCGTGGCGTAGGTCGTCCTGCATCTTGGCGAGCTCCATCTCCTCGCGTCGTTGCACCTGCTCCAGCTTCTGCATCTCGAGTTCAAACCTGCGTCTCTGCTCGCGAATTCTCTCGTATTCTAGTTTTTTCTTCTCAAGCTGCGCGGTGTGTCAGTCTGGCTTTCAGTCGAACCGAGGTCGAGGTACTGCGACGCTGCAACACGGCGGCCTGCCGTTGCGAAATTCGGTATGGGAGATTGAACACCGACCAATTGAACTTTGTGCAAAGTCTGCAAATCTTCTCGTCAGCACTGCTATCCATGTACGCGCACCACATTCGAGTGGGAAAGGTGATGTGCGATCGCAGTCCAAATGTGCCGCAATCCACCAGGAGGAGACGCACATTATAATCGTTGCCGCCCATATCAGGGCCTCGCTGGCCGGTAATAGAAGACAATGTTGGTACACGCCCCGAGTCGGTCGTGAAGCGGCGAGGCAGGGAACCGCGCCCGTCGTGAGCCTGGACAGGCTGGGGCATGCGGTTGCTGTTCCGAGGAGGCGAAACAAGCGAGTTCATCGTGGGCTCGTTATGAGGGGGTGGTTAGGACCAAAAGCGCAGGTCGGTCAGATGCAGTTGGTTTAATTCCAACTCGTACACGGCGCGATAGGGGCCTAAGTATTGTAGTTCTATATTACTGCAAGCATCAGGCGAGGCCGGCGGTTAGCGACATATCATACATTGAGAATCAAGAGTCAAGTAGTAAAAGAAACAGAGGGCGAAGAAGGATGTTGCAGTTGCGTTGAGAGCGACGTCCGCGATGACGAGAAACACAGAAGAGAGCTAAGATTTTGGCGGATTTGGAAACAAGGAAAATCGGAGGCGGGGTGCGGATCTGACGAATTGGTATATGTCGTCGGGTGGTGCTGGTCCGGGGGTGAATTTCCTGTGGTTTTCTCCAAATGCGGGCGACGGTCGGTGAAGCCCTGGCGAAGACAAGGAGAACCAGACGGTGGCATTTTCAGGGCCAGGGAAGCCAGTGTAGCCAGCGTAAACGGCTGCTGAGGGGTCAAATAGCGTGAGACCAAAATGTCTCGCCTTGCAACTCCCAGAAGTTCTCCCGGTGTGTCATCAAATCGGAAACCTCGTCTGCCGCCGCGTATCGGCACCTCTTTGCATTTGGTCCTCTCCTGCCGGCAGCCCAAGCCCTGCTGCTATGCTGCGATATAGGGCGCCGTGGTAGACTTTGACTGCGCATTGGAAGGCTTGTCGCTGTTGCGTATTTGGACTGCCGGCTCAGTGCCACAGGTAAAGGGGTTCAGAGTGTGTTTTCTCCCCTCTGCGTGATGTGTTTCTTGCCGTTATATCGCGGGGTTGCTCTCAATCGCAAAGCCCATCATTGCGGAAACGATGCAGAAAACGAATAGTGAACTCACCTTTTCCCCCTTTCTTCTCACCCAATCCAGTACAGAGTATACACTCGGGATATAGTCTCACACGTCGCGCCCTGGAGAGCCAGGAGCGGCAGGATGGAGAGGGTTTGAAATACACGGACACAGGATGGTGTACAGAAAAGAGATTGGATAAGAACCCCGAACAATGCTGAGAGAGACGAGGGAGTCTGGAGCATAAGAAGACGAAGTAGCGCTTTTGGGTGTGGGAAAGGAGCACGGTCAGAGAGGGCGTGGCAGGCCAGCTGGCGGCCCAAGATACCCCTGCGCCGACGAGGGGGGGGAAGGGACCTAGACTACCTAGGTACCTACGGAACCACAGCATCTCACTCGCCCGCTCTCTCGCTCGCTCATGTCACCATGGCAGGCAAGGTAGCCTGTGACCCAAGGAACCTGGCAACTCTCCTCCATCTCAGTTGTCAGCAAGTAAAGTACGGTACCTGACTGAGACTGAGGTATTTGACCTTCACTCAGGTACCCAGGAGCGGCACCGGGCATGGCTCTGCACTGGGTTACGGCATCCTCCCCTGTCCTGGTCAAGGTAGCGGCCAGCCCATCGCGTGCCGTGCCTGGCCAGATGGGAGGAAAGTTGAGAGCAGACGCAAAGTCTGGATAGCAGTGTACCTGCCGCGGTGCATGTGGGAATGAGAGACTCTACTAGTCCTATTAACGCGGCCCAGCTGTGGTATTTCTTTCCCACCCTTCCCAGAAGAGTAAACACCTAGTAGAAGATCCTGGGAAACCTGTCCAAACCATCCCGCAGCAGTGACAGCAGCAGGATAGCGAGCCCACCAAGCTCGACTCGAGTTCCTGCATTGTTTGTCGTCCTGCCCTAGATGCAGTGCCCGCAAATCAACGTTGTAAGCTGGGCTTGCTCGCACATAGCCGGGACGAAAGGGTTATCAAAGCCATCATCTCCTCTTTTCTTTACTTCAGCTCTGTAGCCTGGCTTGTCCATCCGCGTCTGGTGTCGGTCCTCTGGGCCTGGAGACATCTCGCACCCACCCCCTCCATTGTCTTCACCCTTACCCCCTCCTCGTCCCCTTCCTCCTCTTTACGCAGTAGTAAGGGGCTGGCGCACTAATAACCGCCAAGTCCAGCAGGTCGGAGGTCGGAGGACGTCCGTACTAGTCCCAGTTGCTGGCCTTGTTCCGCTTTCCAGTCAGGGGGTCCCCCGGAGCGCAGCTGTTGGTCCACTATAGACGCTTGTCGAGCTTGAGCGTGAGAGTTGACAACAGTACATAGTGGCTTCTGTCAGTGCATTGGAGGGCATGTTTGCTTCCGTCTTATTTGCCGCAGATTCTTCACCGGGTTGTCATCGCGCTCTTTCATTTTGTTTCATTATGGTGCTTGATTTTGCTGAATTGCCAATCTGCTAACTAGAGCTTGACATTTTGGGGAGAACCTTGCTTCTGATTTGCCCTTAACCTCAAAGCAACGTCGCAAACCAAGGACTTGCATGTCTCTTCAGGCGATGTAGCCGCATTGTGTGGGCTATCCTAAGTATGTAGCCCGGTCTTGACGGCAGGTCTAGCGAACTGTCTGTGTGTGCACGCACAGTCTGTGTCGCATTGCTTCTCGGGACTTGGATAGCCCCTGTGCGAGCGACAGCACACTTCTCCAGGTGGAGCAGGAATGCATCTAGAAGAGCTGGAGCATCTGCTGGCCGATCTGACAATTCAAAAGGTATGTCGACCAAAGCCAGCGTCTCTTAGACAACAGCCGTTGTACGTAGTAAGCTTGAATAGAGTAGAAAACTGAAGATAGTCAAGCCCACCTGCGTCCGTGCCACGGCCATCGGAGATCTCAATCGAGTGGGCAGACCAGGGCTGCTCGCCAAATTGGGGGTCAAGACAACGCCGAGTTTGGTTTGAGGCTGCAAGCTTTTTCATTGGTCTGCCAAACCAACGACAGACGATTGGTATTGGACACTCAGTCGCCAGTTGTTGATCGATAGAACGCTGTTCAGTCAATACGCCATAGCCAGTTTACCAATGGGAATAACGTTTTGTTCTATCGAGTGGTGGAATCAGCCTATTTCTGATCGATGGCCCATTCGCCGACGACGGCGAGACAACTGTCAACGCTGAAGAAGGCATCCCGCAGCTTTTCCACTGACGAAAATCCGCTGGGCTCGCCGTTGGCGTTGTTACTGGCACTATCTTGACGTTTGCTCGGCCATCATGATAAGGTTCACCCTTGTCTTCCCGCTGCGCTCCTCCGGCACGTCCCACTCAGAATCTCTTCTTCCCCCTCTCGTACCCAGAGCCACTAACGGAGAAACACGGTCCTCCCGACTTGGTGTTTTGGCTGAGCTGGATAGTGCGAGAATCCGACCGCCTATAAGACAACCTCCCGGTTAAGAACAAGCGGTCAGTCTATCTAGCTCCTGAGACACGAATGTCATGAACGACGAATGGTTTTGGCTGTGAATTTTGCCCATCGAGACCAGAAGCCCGAGCTTGACGATTGCGTCTCGAGGAGTCGAGGTTGATGTTTGTCTCCGCCTAGATCTGGTTGTCATTCCAAAACCTGCATCAATTGCCCCGCGATTGATGCATGGAGGCTTGTCGGCGCCGCATTCCGTGCCGTGGCCGGTGGGCTAAGAGGGTCGAGAAGTGACTCGCATCTTTCCACTTTCCACACGACGGGAGGCCTGTCAGCATGCGCGTTTGGGAGTTAAGGAGCTCCAGAGGCTTCGTCATAAAGTCGCCGAGGCTTTTTCTTTTTTTCCGCGCTGTCATCCGGTCGCCTGCTCAATGTTGAAAATGAAAGTAGCAGCCAGAAAGACTGATTTGTTGGGCGGCAAGCATGGGCTTTCGTAGGCTTGAAGTGACTTGTTCCTACACCGACTTTTTAGGCCCGCAATGAGTGGACTGTCTGCGAGTCTGCGACAGGGGTGATCAGACTCCAGACTCGGACCGCAGTATGTAACTTTTTCAGATCGACGTTGGAGCAGGCCTGCAAAGGTATTGACGCTGTACCTTGCCGGATGGAGAAGTGACAGTGGTCGCAGGCAAAAGAAGGCTCTGCTCTGAGGGATTCCACGACGCTGATTTTGGCCACGGAGGGGCCATGCTGCCGTCCCATGTCACTTGCAGGACGCTTGTCGGCTGATCCTAGTGGGAAAGGTAGAGGCGATCGATGGGCTAGAAAGTTGAACGGCGTTCCATCTGGTCACTTTCCTGCGTTAGCTCAAGCCTCAAGGAACGTCGGCTCGACGATCAATTAGTTCGGATATTTCCTTGCCACCCCTTTTTAGATTGCCATTCTGGCTCATACCCCTACTCTGGTCGGTGATGAGAGGTTCCACCAGGCAAAGCGGCAAAGCCCTTGGCTCTGTCACTCTTGTGTCGCGTCATCCAAGCAGAGAGGGTGGTTGACAATGGAGGGGTTTGACCCTCGATCCGCCCGCAGAGGTCGGGACCGCAGGTCGTGACTCGCGGGGTCGACGGTCGACCTCTTGCATCATAGTCACCGTGTCTCGCCAGGCGTCGAACTCGATGCCGGACGACAGAAGCCAGGTCAACCGCGCCATTGGGAGAACGGGCAGTGCGCCACGACGAACGTTTCCAGCGGCGCTTCGTTGCGGTAGCAAAGGGCCGGATGTATTCGTATGGAGTGCTTGTCTTTTATATCTTTGCTTCTCGGGGATGATTCAGCGATTCTCTTGTTGGTCCAGTAACAGGGGTGGTTTAACCCGTGCTGTACTGAGCAGTGTTGAACCCATGGCGGACGGAGGTGGCGCTTTGGTGTCGCGGGGCAGATTCACTACCTAACCTAACCGATCAGGATCCGATGTCTGGAGGCGAGAAACAGACGGTTGCGGATTGTAATTGCGACGATAGATTGTGACGCGACTCTACTGCCACAACTCTTCCCTCCTCTCCTGCCAACGCAACATGCAGAAGCTGCCGCCGCCGTCGCGGCATCACATCCATCTGGCAGGTTGCGGGTCGTACGGACGGAAGTACTGCGGGGGGCATTCCGACTCCAAGCCTGTGCGACACCAGATGCAGGGCAGAATACGGATAGGAGTTGCAGTTCAGTGCCGCCCAAAAGCGAGGCACAAGCGGTAATAATAGCATTAGGTTGTTGTGTCTTTGTCCGTGTCCTCTTCCTCTGTCTCTCTCATATCGGCCATATTCTGTTCCGGAATGCGACCTGTTCCAAAGTGCCTCTTCGCTAACAGCGGCCATTGTTTGAACACACGACAAGACACAAACAAACCGCATCGCAACAATGCAAGCGAAGGGCGGGGGGTGAGCAGAGAGGGCGAGGCTTGGTTTGACGTCCGAGAGGAGGGGTAAAGTCTGAGGTAGAGAGAAAAGATGCCGGTTGGCGGGGTTTGCAGGAGGAGCACCCCTTCGTCGACTCCTCCCCCGTTAATCTACCTACTTACCGTCTAAGGTAGGTAGGTACCTTAGGTACTTCAATAAAGTACGGGGCGTACGTAGGTACCTAGGTAAGGTAAGGTAAGGTACCTAGGTAGTACACCTCTACCAGGGTTTCAAATGTTAGCTTGGGCAGGGGCCCACTGTTAACATGGCTTTACTGCTCATCTGCTGACATAAACAGTGGACCCCTAGCCACGCTAACATTTGAAACCCCGGTGAAGGAGTATTCACAGCCCTGCATGGAGTTTTCCCACAGCCCAAACCCCCAACATCGTCAGCCGCCCCGCTTGAGGCAGGACGACCTTCTAGGGCGTCTGACTGCTCTCATCTGCAACCAACCCATGAGCTTGTCCGCCCCCCCCCCCGGGCAAGATTGGACCTGGCAGGGGCTTTAATTAACACGTTAACACGCTAGTTTAGTAACTCTCAGCATAACTATAACTGCACACCTCCCCCACTATACCCCCTTTTTTAGGCTTAATATATATAAATATCTATATCTCTTAAATAGTTTAACTAAATTAAATTCTATTAATATAAATATATTTTTTTAATTAAGTTTACTCTTAGACTTTCTATATTACTAGATTTAGATAGTATAATAGTAATTATATTATTCTTTTTAGTATAACTATCTCAGACTTATATATAAAAAGTATATACTTATCTAAGAGGTATCTGCTAGTTATATATAGGGCAGGTGTCTGTATATATGCTGATCCTTCCACTTTTTTTGTTAGCCTAAGCGTTTTTGTCAACGCGATAATCGAGGTCCTGGCAGGACTTCTATTGGGACTACTAAAACTCACGCATCGCATTCGTACCTCTCCACTCCGTCTGTCGATTCCGACCATGGCGTGCGCGCTGTTAGTTATTCATGCGGCGATGTACGATGCACATAGCACGATGCGGGCCCAGAGTCTTGGGTCCTGGGCGCATGTTAACCCAAAGTCAAGCAGTTACTGAGCCCACAGATGAAGTGATCAAAGGCTGCTCTGGCAGTCTCCTTTCTGCCCATTCCCTGAATCATCGTGCCACTATGGGACCTCTCGACGTCAAGAAGCAAAAGTATGTCGACATTGTAGATTGAGCTTCGGGATGCTCACTAGGCCCAAGTCAACATGCGGCAACCAATCCAGAACGAGACGAAGAGGTTGGGATGAACTGCCTGATAACCTTAGTCAAAGGTAAAAGCGCACCAACGGTGTTAGTCCATGCAACCACTTTCTCTTCCGCAACTGACCTCGGTACCGAAGGCGTGGTTTCAGATGATGCTTAGTCAGTAACTTATCGCACGTGACTGTGCCTAGTTGATAAGACTCACTTCCAGACCGCTGATGGAGCAGCTGGCGGCACCCGGCATCGCGGGGCCAAACTTTTTTGCTGCTGCCCGCCACTTTCCTCTAGTCCTCACGATGTGACTCGAGGTCTACTCAAAAATCTTCCACGGTCGTCATACAACACGCTACTGTTGGCACCCCGACACATAATGTTTGCGCGTAGCCGGCGGTGACATTCAGAATGCAAGACGACGGCTTCGAGGCCCTTTTGGAGCCCTTCTACAACGGAAAGAAGCTCACAGACCCCATCTCAACCAAGGAAGACAAGTTTCAGCTCCTGCCCGCCTTCCTCAAGGTCAAAGGTCTCGTCAAGCAGCACATTGACTCGTACAATTTCTTCGTCGAGAATGAGATCAAAGAAATCGTTCGTGCCAATCGCATCATCCGAAGCGATGTCAACAGCTCTTTCTGGCTTGAGTATGATGCGCCTCCAACGTCTATTTTTCTGTACTCTGTTGATCTCTTTCTAGATTCACTGATATCAGAGTTGAGCGGCCCAGTCGTGTCGACTTCAACGACATCAGAGCACAGAATGAGGTATCGCCAATGGAATGTCGCCTGCGCGACATGACCTACGCCGCCCCCATCATGGTCGACATTGCGTACATCCGCGACAAGTCAAAGATCGTGCGTAAGAACGTCCCTCTCGGCCGCCTGCCCGTCATGTTGAAGAGCTCCATATGCCGACTTGGCGGTGCCACCAATGCGGAAATGTCGCGGATGAATGAGTGTCCCTTGGATCCCGGTGGCTACTTCATCATCAACGGAACTGAAAAGGTTATCCTGATTCAAGAACAACTCAGCAAAAACAGAGTCATCGTCGAGGCCGACGAGAAGAACAGCATCATCACAGCTTCCGTCACCAGTTCGACCCATGAGCGTAAATCCAAGACGTACGTTACGCTCAAGAAAGACCGCATTCTTCTAACCGCCAACATCTTGGTGGAAGGCATCCCTATCGTCATTATCCTCAAGGCATTGGGAGGCCTTTCGGACTACGAGATTATGCAGCTCGTCGCCGGAGATAATGGAAAGTACCAGGACGAGTTCCTTGTTCAGTTCGAGGAAGCTACCAAGGTTGGCGTCTACACCCAACAGCAGGCTCTCGAGTACATTGGCGCGAGAGTGAAGATGGGCAAGAGCAGGGTCCCGTTCTCTACCCAGGTTCGGCGTAATCACGTCGAAGAAGCCCTCGACGCCTTAGCGAACCTCATTATTGCCCATGTCCCTATTGAGGGCTTGGACTTCTACCCCAAGGCAGTGTACGTGGCATTCATGACACGTCGCGTGCTTATGGCACAAAGCAACCTCAGCCTCGTCGACGACCGAGACTTTGTCGGAAACAAGCGACTCGAGTTGGCAGGTCAATTGCTTTCTTTGCTTTTCGAAGACCTGTTCAAGCAATTCTGCGTCAACGTCAAGAGCAGCATCGACAAAGTGCTGAAAAAGGACAACCGTGCCGTCCCCCTGGACGCTGTCAACATGATTAGCAATCATGCAAACATGATCGGGCAAGGTATCAACCGAGCGATTCAGACTGGCAATTGGACCGTCAAGCGATTTAATATGAATCGTGCGGGCGTAACCCATGTTCTCAGTCGTCTCAGCTACATCAGTGCTCTCGGCATGATGACCCGTATCAGCAGTCAGTTCGAAAAGACGCGCAAAGTTTCCGGTCCTCGTGCGCTTCAACCTTCTCAATGGGGTATGTTGTGTACATCCGATACGCCAGAAGGTGAGGCCTGTGGTCTGGTCAAGAACTTGGCACTCATGACCCATATCACAACAAATGTCGAGGAGGGGCCCGTCAAGCGATGGGTGTTCACGCTCGATGCCGGTGTTGAACCCATCAGGAACTTCTCAGGTGGAGAAATGCACCGGGAAGGCTCATACGTCATCCACATCAACGGAACACCTTTCGCCTTGACGAGGTATCCGAAACGCTTCGCCGGCAAGTTCAGGACAATGAGGAGACGCGGTTGGATCTCTCCCTTTGTTAGCATTCACATCAACAACCACTTCAGCGCAGTCCACATCGCCACCGACGAAGGACGCATTTGCCGGCCATACATCATCGTCAAGAACGGTAAACCCAAATTGAAGGAGGAGCATCTCCGGCTCCTCCAGCTCGGCAAGGCCACTTTCGATGACTTCTTGACTCACGGAATCGTCGAATATCTCGACGTGAACGAGGAGAACGATACACTTGTTGCTCTTTACGAAGCGGACGTCACAATGACCACCACGCACATGGAGATCGAGCCTTTCACAGTTCTCGGTGCCGTCGCCGGTCTAATTCCCTTCCCTCACCACAACCAGTCTCCCCGTAACACATATCAGTGTGCAATGGGTAAGCAAGCTATCGGCGCCATTGCTTACAACCAGTTCAACCGTATCGATACCCTTTTATATACCTTGGTGTACCCCCAAAGACCTATGGTCATCTCGAAGACAATCCAGCTGGTCAACTACGACAAGCTCCCTGCGGGACAAAATGCAACGGTCATTGTCATGTCGTACTCTGGTTACGACATTGAGGACGCGTTGGTGTTAAACAAGGCCTCCTGCGACCGTGGTTTTGGACGTTGCCAAGTCTTCAGAAAGTACACTGCGGAATTGCAAAAGTATCCCAACGGCCGTCGCGAGCGTATTGGAGACCCCGTTAATGACGAGAACGGTCGAACCACCAAGCACGCGGCCCTCGATGACGATGGTTTGGCAATTGTAGGCTACAAAGTCAACTCGGGCGAGGTCATGATCAAGAAGGAAACGCCACTCGACACGGGATCTACTGGCATTGGCATGGATCGTGGACCAAGCGAATTCCGGGACTCGTCCATCTCGTACAGGATAGCCGACCCTGCGTACATCGACAAAGTTATGGTATCTCATACCGAGAGGGAGACAATGGTTGTCAAGGTCCAGACTCGGCAAACGCGACGACCCGAGCTTGGTGACAAGTTCTCGTCTCGCCACGGACAGAAGGGTGTTGTTGGTATCATTGTTGACCAAGAAGACCTGCCATTCTCTGACACAGGCTTGGTTCCTGACATTATCATGAACCCTCACGGCTTTCCCTCTCGAATGACAGTCGGTAAGCTCCTGGAATGTTTAACCGGTAAAGCTTCAGTATTGGATGGACGGAAGGATTACGGCTTTGGTGACGCTTTCCGCTCCCATCCTTTGGAGCAGATGAGTGCTGCGCTGGTTGACCACGGCTTCTCCTGGGAAGGCAAGGACTACTTTACATCGGGTATCACTGGAGAGCCCTTGGAGGCCTATATTTTCAACGGGCCCATCTACTACCAGCGCCTGAAGCACATGGTGCAAGACAAGATGCACTCGCGTTCTCGAGGTCCCCGAGCCATCCTAACACGTCAGCCCACCGAAGGTCGTTCCCGAGACGGTGGTTTGCGTTTGGGAGAAATGGAGCGTGATTGTTTGATCGCATACGGAGCTTCTCAGCTGCTTCTCGAGCGTCTGATGATCAGCTCTGATGGGACACAACTCGATATCTGCCAGCAGTGCGGCTTGTTCGGCTACAAGGGCTACTGTCATACCTGCAAGAGCACCAGGGAGGTAACCCAGATGACGATGCCTTACGCAGCGAAGCTACTCGTGCAAGAGCTTATCAGTATGAACGTGGGTGTACGATTGCAGCTTGAGGATGAGTTCCCGCACCCAAGATGAGAAGGATGAATCGCACAGCTTGTAAATTACCTGAAGTGTATCGCAAATGCCCGTGGTCACCGGAGTTTGCCTGCATGATACCAGAAGATTTCGAATTCGAATTCGAGACAGCATACTGGCAACTCAAATACCGCATGAACTAGAACTTTCGAGAAATAATTGAAATTTTCCTTAGGAGCGAATTGCCTGACTGCCTCTCGAATACGCAGCGCAAGTCGGATGTCGCCTCCGACCCGACATTAAAGCGGCGGGGGGGTCCCCAAGATGCCCGGTCGTGCGGGACCTTCTCCGCACCCCGGCCAGCTAGGTACCTAGGTAGGTAGCTGCCCAAGGCACTGGACCCGAAGCATAGAAAGCTCGGCCGCCTAGGCCTTCGAAAAAAAAAAGACCGCCTCCTCCGATCCGTACGTAATCTCTATCCTGACAACATCACCCTCTCAGCAACCTGTACTCGTTCGCAACATCGTCTGATTCATACCAATGCATCATCCTTTCGTTTCATGATAAGCGCCCACAAGGACCCATGGCCGCCTTGCGCCTTACTTCAGCACCTTCAGGCGTTCGCGCTGCCACTGCCGCTGCAGTCTCCCCGCTGACCTGGTCTTCCTGCGCAACTTCAACAGCGACCGTCTCCCTGCCAGCACCACCTGTCCCAGCACATCATTCCGCCGCTGTAGCTACCGCCGCGGCTGCTGCAGCGGTAGCAAAAGCTACTGTGCCGGCTCCTGTTCCGTCCCTGCCTCCGTTCATCCTCGTGCGCGATAGGCCGAAGGAGGGCGAACTTCCGAAGCGCTACTTCAACCCCTCCAACACAGTCCTCTCCGGGTCGGATGGAAAGCCAGGCAGGAAGCCTAAGAACGAGAACAATGCCAACCTCGGGAAGAGTACGTGTTTGCCGTCCCCGCTCCTCTGATGAGGAAAGTCAAGACTAACACGGTTCTCGAACAGCACTGCGCATACTCCAAGATCACCTTCCGAAAGTCCTCCAGTCCCCCCTCCCGCAAGAAATCCTAGCACCGAACATCTCTCTTCATCTCTTTCCCACCACACACCCGCACCTGCCCACCGTTTCCGGTAGGGTAGCCTACACAGCCGCCCTCTGGAGCGCGCCAATCGCCTGGAACAGACTGCCCTTGGTTGGCAACGTGCGGTTATCCATCATATCAGAGCGCGTTACGAAGCAGCCTCTCCCCTTTGCGCCCTCGCGCGCGGGGGCTCTGCCGGAGCAGCTCGTTGTAAGGTGGTGTGCCGGCGGGAACAATGCCTCGAAGGCAACGCCTACGGCCGACGGGAAGGTAACAGAGAAGGACGGCGATAAGGCTTTTACGGGTCTGTTCGTGTTTCAATTCGATTCTGAGGGGAGGATATTGAGCCATACCATCGAGACAGTGCAGGAAGGCGGGGACTGGGAGAAGGGCGTAGGAGCAAAAGTTGTCGGGCTGACGGATTGGCTGCTCGGCGGCATGAGGAGGGGTGGAGACAGTCCCAGCCCTGCTTTCGAAGGGCTTAGCAGGAAGGTTTGACGTTCTCGACATGATCAACGAAATTCCAAATAAGGAACACGGCGTTTTAGGCGGGGGGCATACCAAATTATCATCATTAGGCGGGCGGCATCCTTACCACCTCTCCTCTATTCATGTAAACTACTGTATAACAACTCCAAAGATAACCCATCAAACTCTATTCCCAACGCCCTCGTCATGCAAATTGGTTCTGTGGCTATGCTCAGGCCTCAGGCATTTGCCCTGCTCTTCTGGTCCTCATCGGCATGGGACGCCATTACATCCGCCAGATCGCCCTCTCTAACTAGTAAAATCTGAGTATCCGCCAAAGTCGAGTTCGTGACCGTCGTGCCCAAAATCCACCCATTCCAGATCTTCTGCATCACGTTGTCGGTGGCGAGCATCAAACACCCCTGCATACCCTCCTCGTCCTCGGGGGTGACCGCTACCAGCAACCGCTTGGCGCCCGCAAATCGATCCACCACATGCCACAGACACCCGAAAATCTGATCGGATTCCTGGTCGGGGTAGTGCAGCTCCTCGAATGCGCACGCCACATACCTTACCCTCTTCGTGTCCTCTCGCTTGAGGAAGTACACCATGGGCATGTTGAATCCGTACTGGTCGTACGCCTCCAGCTCACCGATGAGATACAGCGCGTCCAGCTCAAAGTTGAACCACGCCCTCGGAGGCCGCGCGATGGGGGTGTCGCTGAGCAGGGCCGAAATCTTCCATCCGAACGCGAGTTCGTAGTGCTTCAGCCCCACCGCGCGAGACTCGCGGCAGATCCGTAGAACGACGGGACACGTCGGGTTAAAGATGACGCCCTCCTTCTTCTTCTCCTCGCCCTCGGCGCTCGAGGCGCCGGTAGAGCGAGCCTCGAACGCCTCATGCCGGGAAGGGAGCCTCGAGTCGCGTTCGAAGCAGCATACCGTCACGACTCGGGGGGCGATGAGATACGACCAGATCTTGAGGCGAATCTCCGGGGGCAGGTCCGGGAAGCGGTGGAAGTTGGGGAGCTTGTGTGCCGCTGCGTCGGTGATGGAAGCGGCGCGCGGAGCATCTAGACCGTCGTCGAAGACGGAGAGTTCGAGCCAGAATTTGGAATTCGACGTGAGCGCGCTCAGGTATGCCTCTTCTGGTCGGGGAGAAGGAGGGTTCTCGAGTTCCATGGTATGAGATGCGATATGAAAACCTAGGGGCAGAGAAGATCGGAAGAGCTGATGTTATGACATCGGAGTTGAAAATCATGGCGCAGATGTGCCGCACGATTCTATCTCCCTGCAGCGACGGTGTGAAGAGTGAGGAACTGTGGTGAATGAGATGAGAGGACGTTGTGAGGAGGTCCGGCGGCCGGAGCGTGCGACGGCAACCTTGAACACAGCCCACTTTCCTGATCGGGTCAGCTTGGCCACCTCGCCTCGGCGTTCCGCAGCGAACCACATTGGTGAAAGATCAGCGCCAATTAATCAAAGGTGACGAACTTCTAGTGCCGTCTCGTATCCTGTTTATCCATCCATTCTGAGAAGGAACTTTGAGAACCAGGTTTCTGGCTCACGGACTGCAACCGTGTCGGTCCGTATGATACTGGCCTGCTTCAGAGGCAACGACATTGCCCGGCTTTTGAGCTGAAGTCGACTGACGTCAAATTACAGCCTTGAACTCGTCCATTATCAAATCGGAGAGTTTGTAAAAGCATGAGTCAAAGTATTTATGAATAAGTCGCCCGCCAACGTCCGGGCTCCAATCATCCGGTACCTACACAATCGAGAAACCGCGGGTATTCGACTCTTTTCTCACAAGTAGCCCCAACATAAGAAATCGTTACTCATTTATATGTGTATTCAATTCCCACAGTCAACCCCTATTTTGGAAGATGCTCTTCGCCGGACAAGTGCTCTTGGGTCTTGAGGTTCTCCTTTGCACCACCCTTCCGTAACGGCTTGAGCAAGTAGACTCCCTTGTAGATGACATTTCGAGTCCCACTCTCGCCATCCTCACTCTTGCTGATGTAGACGTTACCGAGGAAGGAGGCAGTGATGGTGCACTAGAAATCACATCGTCAGCATTCTAAAATCGCTATTCTCAGGCTACCAGCACACTTACAATGATCATGAAGGGGACGATGGCGACGAAAGCCCAGACAACACCCATCTTAGCATCGTTGGTAACCGCGGCCTGCTGTTCAGCAGGAAGATTCTTGAGTGTGGAGAAGTCTCTCAGGGGTGAGTTGTTGCTGATTCCAGACGCGTTGTTGAACACCGTAGTCATGACGGTGAGGCCAAGAGTTCCGCCAAATGGGTAAGCGACGGCCATGAGAGAGATCACCGCTGCAATCCTCTTGGGGAACTGTGCGATGCCGTGGAGGGGGACGGGCATGACACGCAGACCAGTACCCACACCGGTCACAGCCATCATGGCGTAGACGGTTGAGGTGTGGTCCTCATAAATGGCCCTGGCCAACAGACCTATTCCAATCATCTCAAGCATCGAGCCGATGAAGATGGGAGGAAAGGTCTTGCGCGGCCATGAGTTGCACATGAAGGCGGAGACGTACACCCCAACACCCAAGCCCGGTGTGAAGTACAACAGTTGCGTACCAGCCTGGTCGGCTGACCATAGCTTTACCATTGTGAAGTAGATGTTGCAAAAGTACAAAACCGAGTACATAGCCATGCCGGTTGCAAACGATGTGTAGAATAGCAGGCCAATGTCCCTGTTCCGGACAAGCTCCCAGGGAATCATGGCCTTTTGCGAAGCGAAGCGGCGCGCGAGGGCTTTGCCAGGTGACATGTGGTACTCGTAGACGATGAAAAAGTTGATGATGACGACCCCTAGAATAAGGGCGACGAGGACGGCTGGGCTGTTCCAGGCATACGTTGCGCCAGCCCATGAGAGACCCAGGATCAACAGACCGAAGCCGAAGAGGAAGAGGACCTGACCGCCGACATCGATCGTGTGGAGGCGCTTTGTGAATGTTGTTCTCCTGCTAGTTTCGGTTGTCTCGTCGAGATGGGCCAGGGGCTGGGGGCCAAGAAGCTCAGAGCGAAGGATGAAGCATATGAGCAGCATGCTGGCGAACGCAATGGGAAGATTGATGCCAAAAACCCACCTCCAACTCGACCTGGATGTAATGTAGCCGCCGATGACCGGGCCCAAACCCCATCCCAAAGTGCCTCCGAAGAAGGAGAAAGTGGACCAGTTCCTGGCATTCTCGCGCAAAGAGACCTTGTCAGCGATGATAATGCGGACGAGGACATTCAAGCCGGCACAGGCAAGACCCTGAAAGGCGCGGCCAAGCAAGAGGACCGGGTAGGCGGAGGTGGGGGCACCTGTGCAGAGCGCGCTACCAACAAGCATGAACGCCAAACAGGTTTGCATAGAAACATGACGTCCAAAGATGTCCGCGATCTGGCCCCAAAAGGGGATGAAAGCTGCCGAGGTGAGGTTGAAAGCTGCGATGATCCAGTTCAGTTGGCCTGTCTCGTCTTGTGCATGTTAGCCGAGGTATCATATTAGGATTGGGAGGACTCACGGAAATCAGCTGCGATCCAGGGAAGGGCGCTCGCAACGATGGTGACATCTAGGGCTTGGAGGATGAAGGGCAGGAGAAGGCCAGCGAAGAGTCGGACCCGGTATATGATTCTTTCTCTGCGTTCGGACTTGCACGTTGAGCAAGGTCCATTTGCAGCTTCGAACTGGTGACCACAAGTCAAGTCGCTTGGTGTTGGTTCTACCTCGTCCTGTGTACTGATGTGCTGATCGGCAGCTTCGTCAATGGCCACGTCCTCGGCTGGTCGTCCAGGAGTCACAGCTGTGTTCGACTCTTTGGAAGCTGCGGTCGGTGGTATCGAATGACTAACATGCCTCTTTTTCTTGATCGACCGGTAAATTTTCTTGCCCAAGTATATGAATACCATGTTGTAGTGGTAGGACTGGGTGAGAGCTGATGGTCTTGTTGAGGCCGGTAAGAAGTCCAAGTCTGTTGTCACAAGAACGTGAGGCCGAGAGAAATGCTAACATATAAGCTTCTTGAAGCCCAAGTTCTAAACAAAGAAATCGCTGATTGTTTGTGGACATAAATCAGCTCCAGGGACCTGGACAGCTTTTATATATCCGCATCAGGCATAACGAACGGTAATACAGTTAGAACGAAAGTCTCCACTAGGAGGTCTTAGCAGATCTGAGCTGATAAGATGAACCCCCGGACATGTGAGACGACTGGCTCTGTCGAATGGAATGGAGGGAGGCCACCCAAGATGGTCTTCAACGGGAGGGGTTGCCGCCATGATTATGGGGTTGTGTTATTGGAGTCCTTGGGACGAGCCTCAAACCCCATGGACGATGAGGAACGCAAGCTGTGGGACAAAAAGACACAGCCTACAAGCGTAGTGTCTCGGGAATTCAGGTGGACATGCGTGGCTGATTCGCTTTCATCGTGTTCGCACGTCGTCCTCTCCGACGACTAGGCCGTTACCGGGCAATGGTGCAGATGAAGGTGGACAGACAAGCTTTGGAAGCTTGGGCGGGAACCAGCCCCTGCCAATTGTGTCACCAGCCAGTAAGGGAGATAAGCTAAGGTAGGTACCTACCTTAGATAAGGTAGGTAGGTAAGCACCGAACCAACCAGATATGGCATCGCGTTGACTCAAGCGAGTGCGAAAGGTCCAGCTGGGTCGTCCCGCAGGAGAGAGCCCAGGGATTTGATGCTACATCCTACACATCAGCTTCTCGTGAAACTGCAATCCCCAACAAATACGTTGCTGTACGCATGACCAATCAGCTGAGAATCAGAAACGTATCGACTCGAGCTTGCTCTCTTAGCCTCAAGAGGATTTTCTCCGATTTGATGCAATGCCCGGAATACGCGTGATGTTAGTTAGGTAGTCTTAGTCTGACTGTTCCTTCTAGAGCGGGTACGTATGCCTCGAATCGAGTTCCCGAACCGGAATCGCTAGTCGTGACTGCGCCTTGGATTACCAAAGTTCTTCCGCACCTCGATTCAATTTCGGAACTCGGCACGCACAACGCATTCTGGAGACCTTTGCAGCAGTTCAATGTTTTCAGGCTCAGACAGCTCTATGCTTCTTCTTGCTCGAAGCTTCATCATTTCGGAAGGTATACAGACTGCCAAATTTCCGGAATAGAGGTAGAAGGTCAGTTTGCTCGACTAGGTAACTTGCGTTGGTGGGTATACTCCGTTCTGCAGAGCGATTGGTCGCAATAACGAGCTTATTAGACGCTTGCCGCCTTCGAGCGGTGGCTCGTGTGATTTCTGACCGTCGTTGACTGAATCATATTCCTAGCCGACGTGTTGGTAAGCTCGCCAGCGATAGAATGTCGAGCCAGCACCGTGCTTTCCACGCATCGGTCTATTTCTGGCAAGTTTGGAAGGGAATCGAGCGGGGCAGTCCTTGAGCCCTGATGTCTGCCTCATCAACGTCGAAGTGGTTGGCCTTCCCACAATTCTGAGAGTACCGGGTAAAAGCCGATCACCACTCAGTGTGCATCGAGTACATCTTTGTTGTTGTTCGCTGGATTGCTCCTATCGAGCTCGGCTACAGAAAGGCCTGCATAGGAACTGCTACTAATATCAACAGTGATTAGTTAATTTGGGTGTAGTCCACAGGGCAGAACCAGTAGTAGTAGAATATTGATCAAAAGTGCCAGGCAGTAGATAGGTGAACATGCAACATGTTGGCTGGTCTGTAAGCACAACAGGTTGAGCGGCCAATTTGTAGCGCAACGTGATAGTACATATACTAGATCAGATCGACAGCACTGTAACGTGGATGCTGGTGGAGGGAGTCCCGATGTTTTTGTCTCTCGAGATTTCATCTAGATGAACCGATCTGAACTACAAGCAGCACAAGAATTTTTCTATCTTATTCTCCATGGTAAGTTCACAATTGGACTGCAAGAGAAGATTGCCTTCATGTTTGCCATGTTTGGTGTTGAGTAGTAATCTCAATGGGTTTCTGTTGTTCAAAGTCGTTCGCCACGTGCCCCAGCCTTCTTAGCTCAAGTAATTTGTCTACGCAATTACTTTTCTTAGCAGCGCGTATGAACTTATGGATTATAACCCACCATTAAGGATGAAAAGGGTGATTTGCTTCTAGAAACACTCTTCTCTAGAACACAGAGAATAATGGCTGTACAGAACCTACACGGATTTGGCAGATATAAGCTGAGCCAAGTCTTCGATGGAGGCCAAGGCATCACTCGATAGAGCCAGAAATGATTCTTTGTGCATCAATACTTTACGGTCTTTCGCTTTGGACCGAGAAAGGCGCATCATGACCACAAGGTGAAAAAGTAGGAGTAGAGTGTGAGTACTGATCAACCCATTGCTCACGGGGAATCACAGAGGGAAACTGACGTTGGGTATCGAGATTAATGTTGATAGGTCCAGCTGAATCTTCCACAGTATTTCTCACATAACCGTTGTTGCTTGCTGTGGTAAGCTGACAAATGGAGGTCAGGACTGACCCAGCCGTCCGGTCGGGTTGCCGAGAGTGGGGCCGCTCAAAACCGGGACCGGCTGTCTGTCATCGGCACAGCAGGGCGCAACTGCGATTGATGCGGCACTTCAGCCTGGTGGTATTGAGGTCCGTGGTTTGCCAAGAAGCTGTCTCACAAAATCAATGAACTAACTGGGTGCATATGCTGTCCGAACACTAATACCCGGGTTCCTGTCTTTGTTCGGAGCACTGCGAAGACGGCCCCGGGCCGGCGGTGAAATCGAACGGCATTGTGCACGCGCAAGGCACCCCGGATGACAGGAGATTCGCAATGTTGTGTGACCAGTACCCCACGCGTGTTCCGTAGCACCGGGAATTCTCTCGGCGAGGGGAGACGGGCAGGAGTCCTTGCAGGTAGGTAGAAGTGCACTCGACATGACCCCGTAATAACGGGTTATTCTCACTGACGAGACGCCAACCAATCGCGGGCCTGTCTAATCCCCTGACCTTCCCGTCGCGCCGCGTCCACGTCGTCGTCCTTTGATCCGAATTACACGAGCAAGATGTGATCCCACTACCCGCAGTCCTAGATGTCCTCTCCCATTTCAATCCTGGGCCGCGCTTTGGTCTGGGTTGATTGTGGCTGCGGCTGTCTCGGTCCAGGCCGCCGAAGAGGAGTTTCGGGCTTGCGCAACACATTCCGGTACCTGATGTCGTTCCATTCGTCACGATCCTGGAAGTGGGGCGTTGTTGATTGACGAATTGTCTCCACGTGTACGCAGTACTGTTCAGGAGATATTGCTCGCGTCGCGTCAACCGTCACAGCTTTCAAACTATGAATATCCACTGCCGCTACGCAGTAGAACAGCACAAAGTGATCTGCCACAAACTATCGTCGACGCAATGTCAGTGGACTAAGTTGAGCGCAACGCTGTCTGTCCCGGTGTCACTCAAGTAGATAGATGTTCCTTAGTTGATTCTTGTGAGGGGCATTTCTTCCAGGCAAAGGTTTCCTTCACCGACGCAATTGGATTGCTGCAACCGGCCTCGACCGTTGGCGAAAACGACTGGATCGGATATCATCCATCCCCCAAAGCCTCCTATCTGCTGCCAGCACATCAACGTGGCGAGTATCGCATCCACATACCAGATACCAGTTACACTCGGTTCGCGGAGTAGAATTGCACGACGAGCCCCGCATCCCAGGATCCCAAACCTCCAGCGACAACTCGAGGCTAAACAGACTTCCCGTTGGTCCTGATCGCCTGGAACTCTTGGCTGAGGACTAGGCACATGTCAGCGACTGCGCCGACAATACTAAATACCGCATACATAGTACGTCAATATCAGTTACCTACCCGCCTAAGGTAGGTACCTACGTACCTACCTTACATTACGCAGTAACTTGGTCTTGGGTCCTGCCGTTGTCAGTGACGAAGTCTGAAGTCTGTCCCGCATCTCGCACAAGGGGAGACTATTCCTGTTCAGACTTCCTCCACATTTCCACATTTCCACCCATCAACCTGGTGCTAACCCCTGGTCCTGGTCGTTTTTGCGACCCCTGCTCTTTCTCCAATCCTGTAAACTCATCCCGCGGGGGAATGATTCACTGCCCACCTGCTCTTATTTTCCCCTCTTTTCTTTTCTTTTCTTTCCTTCTCGTTACTGTCTTTCCGCAGACGAGGCCGCGTGGAGAGGTCCTGGCTGGAAATGTCCTCCTTTCGCCAACTTGACAAACCCCCATCCATCGTGGTTATACAACGATTATTCGGGACCATTCGGGCTTGTTAAGGGGGGCTGTCCTCGACTACCAAGCATCCTCCTTGTTTGGTCCATCTTACTCTAGTAGGTAAGGCAGTGTCGGGTAGCTCACACGGGGCCTTTCACGAGCAAAAGACAAGCACACCAGCACACCGGCACACCCTCTCGCCTCGCTCTTGGTCAAGTCAGTCAGCCGCCAAGGGCATGTTCATTTGAGTGTGTGGTGTTGCAACCCACACCCATCCCGTTGTCGCCTCCAGTGTCTTCTCCAGATAAACCAAGCGCAAAGCGGTCCTCGGTCCGCCCGTCCAACCACAGCCGGCTGTCGCCACGTTCTCGAAATCCCCTTCGCCCGAGAGGCTCCCAATACTCGGTTTCGTCCTACCTACCTTGTCATTCTGCACCTTTGCGACGGATTTTCTTAGCCTGTTCACGACCCCGTGGGGTTCAGCGCCTGCCGAATCATCTGCACCAACCTGCAGCCTGCGCCTGCGCCTGCACCTCCATCAGCAGCATCTGAAGTGGTCCGCATGGTGGAGCCTGACGTCGAATTTGCAGAAGCGCCCAAGTCGCTTCTTTGATTGCATCACACCTCGAGAGACCCTACTTGCTGTCTTGTGTGTCTCTCGGACAGCGTCGTCGTCGTCGCCCTCAAAGTAGCCACAGAGCTGTTTCATTCCATTCCAGTTCACCTCAACTCGGGTCGTCCTATCCTAGCCTAGACTAGGTGTTGTTCTTTTCCCAGCATCCCCGTCGCATCATCGCGGATCTTTGGAGGTGAGTTTTACTTACGTTGCCTCGCCGAGCAGTCTGCGGCCCGCGCTTTTCATCTTCCGTGCTTATCATGTTCATATGATGATCTATCTCATCGGCACAAAGAGCCAGAAACAAAGCTAGAGGCTGACTGTTTCCAGCCAGTTTGATCCTCCACGTTTATCTACGCCTACGCGAGGCGTTATTCTCCTTGGTAATCATTTCCGCACTGGCAACCCGTTGCCGTCGCCCGCGTCCACTGTGTACTTTCAGCGGCCGCACGAACGAAATCGCTGGTCTGAGGTACTCGGTAGGTGGCATTCTTCTTCCTCTCCCCCGTCCTGATACCTTCATCCAGAGGAAAGAAAAGTCTCGGCACGAAACCTCCCAGTCGGTCCTGCGGAGCGAGTTTCACAAGCTCCCCAGGCCCTACCCAGCCAGCAAAGCCCAGTCTCCCCTTTTTCCATACCTATCCCATCCGTTCATTCCCCGTTTCTAGTCTTCCGTCAGCCCAATCAGGCGCATGCTTCCGGTCTCCTTCGAGCCCCAAGACTATTGCACATGTGAAAGGCGTGCCTCGAGACAATACCCCGGGACCCCGGAAGCACCGCCTACAAGCCCATCCCCGTCTGGATGTGGGGGTCTCCACTTGATCCCATCTCTTGTACTCTTGTTACTGTCTTTGCCATCTCATCTCCATCTTGCTTTTTGGTTGCGCCTTTCTCGGCATCCTAGTGGCTCTCTGCCTGCCCGCCTACACGCTCCTCGTCGGTCTCTCCTCCGGCTTCCTTAGGCCCGTTGATATATTCCCAGTTTCACCCACGTCGTAACCGAGTCGTTCCCTCTTGTCAGTTCCCTTTCCAACTCTACCCGCAGTTGCCCAGATGTCGTAGCGTCGTATACTGTAATGCCATCTTATTTCCTGCAAGACTGTCACTACTTCTACCGCACGGCGCTGCGCGGATTAAACATCAGCACCAACGTCTCGTCTCTCTACGCTTAAAGAGGTCCACGCCTCCACTGACAAATATGCCCACGCAAGTTCGAATCTTTTCGCGACCCAGGCCTCTCGGCGAGACCCTTGACAAGACCATCAACAACCCCTCGATCCCTCGGACTATTCCTGAAAGTGCAGAACTTCGGAAACAAATCGAGCACTCGAAGACGCGAGCGAGTGACCACGACGGCAGCTCTAGCTCTATGGCTGTGTACAAGGAGAAGTCTGTGGAAGGCGGCGTCACCTTTGCTGGCCAAGACAATTTGAAGCATCTTCCCATTCCAGAACTCAAGGCTACCTGTGAGAAGTACCTAGTAGCCCTGAAGCCTCTGCAGTCGCCACGAGAACACGCCGATACCAAGCAAGCCGTTCAGGAGTTTTTGAAGCGTGATGGACCGCAGCTCCAGGAGAAGCTCAAGGCTTATGCCGTTGACAAATCCAGCTATATAGAGCAATTTTGTGAGTCTCGAAGGCTTGGTATCCGTCGACGTCGCTGATCTGTGAAGGGTATGATTCATACTTGAACTTTGATAATCCGGTTGTCCTTAACCTGAACCCTTTTTTTCTCTTGGAAGATGACCCAACACCTGCAAGAAACAACCAGGTGACTCGTGCGGCGTCGCTCGTGGTATCAGCCTTGGAATTTGTTCGGGCGGTCCGAAAGGAGGAGCTTCCTCCCGACAACATCAAGGGCCAGCCTCTCTGCATGTATCAGTATTCCAGACTCTTCGGCACTGCGCGAGTTCCGACCGAGAATGGCTGTCGAATCGAGCAAGACCCCGAATCTAGACACATTGTCATCATGTGCCATGGTCAATTCTACTGGTTCGATGTCCTAGACAGCAATAACGACCTCATCATGTCGGAGAAGGATGTCTCGATCAACCTACAAACTATCATTGACGACGCTGCACAAGTTCCAATCCAGGACGCGGCGAAAGGCGCACTCGGTGTTTTGAGCACGGAAAACCGCAAAATTTGGTCAGGACTGAGAGACGTCTTGACAAGGGAAGAAGGCTCCAACAACGCCGACTGCTTGGGCATCGTCGACTCGGCTCTGTTCGTCCTGTGTCTTGACTACACTGAACCTGCGGATGCCGACGCTCTTTGCGGCAACATGCTCTGCGGTACCAGTCTTGTTGAGAAGGGTGTGCAGGTCGGAACTTGCACAAACAGGTGGTACGACAAGCTGCAGATCATAGTCTGCAAGAACGGCAGCGCCGGCATCAACTTCGAGCACACTGGTGTGGATGGCCATACCGTCCTGAGGTTTGCCAGTGACGTATATACGGACACGATCCTGAGGTTTGCGAGAACGATTAATGGCCAGGCCCCGACCTTATGGGCCACCACGAGCCCCGACCCAGCAAAGCGCGATCCGGACAGTTTCGGCGAAGTCAGCACCACACCTCACAAGTTGGAGTGGGATCTGACTCCCGAACTCAGCATAGCTGTGCGATTCGCCGAGTCAAGACTTGCCGACCTCATCGAGCAGAACGAGTTCAAGACGTTGGACTTCAAGCACTACGGCAAGAACTTCATGACGTCCATGGGTTTCTCCCCCGATGCTTTTGTGCAGATGGCGTTCCAGGCAGCATACTATGGCCTGTACGGCCGTGTAGAGTGTACTTATGAACCCGCCATGACCAAGATCTACCTACACGGCCGCACCGAGGCTATTCGCAGCGTCTCTGACGAGTCGGTAGACTTCGTCCAGACTTTCTGGGCTGACAACCCAGCCGAGCACAAGGTCGAGGCTCTCCGAAAGGCGTGCCAACGGCACACGAACACAACGAGAGAATGTGCAAAGGCGCAGGGTTGTGACCGCCACCTTTACGCTCTCTTCTGCACTTGGCAACGCTCCATCGATGAGGAGATGCTCAGCGGAGTCAGCTCCAATGGCTGCTCAAGCCCTATTGACGGATACTCGGAACGCGACGCCAGCTCTGCAGTCGGCAGTCCTGGGCGGGACTCGGTGCTTTCCAACGGCGTCGAGGTACAGTCGTCCACAGGCCGCGCACGAGGCGACAGCACCCACTCACGCAACGGCAACGGCCAAGCCTCCATGCCACAGATTTTCGCCGACGGCGGTTGGGACAAGCTGAACAACACCATTCTGTCAACGTCCAACTGCGGCAACCCATCTCTGAGACAATTCGGGTTCGGACCGACGTCGGGTGATGGATTCGGCATCGGGTACATCATCAAGGACGAGGGTATCTCGATCTGCGCGTCGAGCAAGCATCGCCAGACCAAGAGATTCATGGACACTCTCGAGAGCTACCTCCTGGAAGTCAGACGCATCCTCCGAATCACTTCCCGTCGCGGCCTGGGCAGCAAGCAGACTCGCGCGCGAGAGCTCGACCAGCCACGGCCCAAGCCTGTCAAGGGAATCAAGTCCCGCGGCCGTCTCATCACTGCCCACGATGCCATCAAGCCTTCCATCGCGAGGTCTTCCACGGGAACGCAGTCGCCAACCGAGGAAAGCATCACGCTTAGCGAGGATGATGAAATTGGCGGATGTAAGTTTCTCCAAAGCCACACTATAGCACACCCCCCACCCCCCGGAGTTGCTAACATCGTTCGACAGATGGCTTCTTCGACGCTGGAATGCTCCTCCAAGCTCTCAAGGCGCGAGGAGAAAACCTTGACAATGGGGAGACCAAGCCTTCCGAGCGCGCGGCTGTCCAGGCCCGCCGCAGGGAGATTGGGAAGAAGCTGCGGTTGATTGACTACTGAGTAGAAGTTCACCGCTCCGACTTCCTGGGTGATGGCCTAAAGCGGACGAGAAGAATGTTGTACGACGACAACGTTTGAGTTTGACCGGTACTGGGGTTACTCAGCATGCTGTGTGACACAGCTCGAGTTTGCCAAAAGGGAGGATGTTGAGCAGCAGTCCTTGTTTTTTCTTTCTTGGAAATATACCCTCCTGTTGATACAGATTCAATTCCTGCTCATCTACGACTACGACGACCTTGTGGCGGCGTACTCTGTCTTGAATGCTGTGTCGATATTCTTGTTTCAAGCGTTGGCCTCGAGAAACTCTTCGCCGCGCCGAGTTCGCGCCATGTTTGTTGTCATACAGTTGTGCCAGTTTTCTTTGTCACGGAACCTCTTTCCACCTACTTTCTTCACCGCCGTTCTAATTACCTTGGTGAAAGTCTTTCACTCTGGCGAACCACGTCTTTGTCGCCGAGGAACATGTCTCCAGATCCCAAGATTAGGTACATATCACCTGAGATGTTTTTTTTCTGGGATAGAATCACACAGCGCTTGAACTTGAAAAAGTAGCCATTCATGTTCATAAATCAAAAACTCAGTCATTATACGTTGTTTTGGTTCAAAGTCTAGTGACTTATCCGTCTTTTTCCCAGCACAGCGATGCGGTTCCTTAATGTCTGAAGCAGGAAGCGAGAGAAGGAAGGTCTAAGATATAACAGAAGATAATAATTGTCACCATCACACGATCCGCAGCCCTCAAGACACACGCGAAGACAAAGACACACCACTCCTTTAGGAGAGTTCATGCATCTGGCCCCTGTGCCCATCGTTTGTATGCGGCGCCTCGTGTATAGTTGGTTGCGGCTGAGCAAACTGCGGCTGCTGAGGCTGATGGGGTTGATATCCTGGAGCAATAGTCTGCGTGCTGTATCGATGCTCTGAAGTCTGCGATACCGCGCCAGGGCTTGTCGTCTCTGCGCGGTCAGGCACCATGTTGCCGGCGACGAAGTAGCTGGGTTGCTGGTAGCCGCCCTGAGGAGGAGGCGTGCCGCCGAAGCTCTGGGAATATCCGCTCTGTGCGAACTTGGGGTCGTAAACGGATTGGCTATGCGTCGTGGCGGCGTACTGAGTGGGAGAAGCTTGAGGTGGATAGCCGCCCTGGGCCATCGGAGGCTGCTGGTTGACAGGCGGTTGCTGAGGTTGAGCGGGTTGCTTCTTCTTGCGGAGGATGAGGAAGATTCCTAGACCGACGAGGGCGATCACTGCGAGACCACCGACAACGCCTCCGACAATCGCGCCGACAGGAGTGGGTGACTTGTTCTTGGTGTCGTTGCCATTGTCGCCATTACTGTTGTTACCATTATCGTTATCCGCAGGATCTGTGGCGACTGGATCCTCGGGGGAACCTGTTCCGGTAGCGGTGAACCTGCCGGATGCGCTTGGGGCGCGGATACTCGAGGAGGCATCGGCCGTTAGTGCGAGAGGAGACCAGGAACGTGTCGTCTGGCCCTGGTAGGTTGTCGTCGCAGCTTGCACTGTTGAGATGTCGAGGGAGTTGCACCAGTAGTCGAAGACGCTGCCAGAAAACGAGATGGTATTGCAGAATGGCCTCGCCGTATTCGTGCTGTGTCTGCTGTTAGCCGCGAAAAGTGATGAGATACGAATGCCAGTCATACCACTTGAGAGTGAACTTGTCAACCATGCATCCGCCGTCGCAAAGGCTCGAGGAAGACACCTGCTTATTGTCGTAGCAGGTACGGTGCGCTCCGCAGGCATCTGCATTGCAGCAGGCAACAAAACCGTTGATTCGGGATGTAGAGGTGAAGAAGATGCAGGTGGCAGCGTTTCCGCAAGTGTAAGCTGCGCCGGCACGGCCAGAGATGTAACCGCAGGTGTTGTCTGGAGCGACGAGTACTGTTGTTCCAGCTGATGTTTGCCGCCTCCTCAGATCCGCATTTGCGGGCGCCTTGGTTGGCTTGGGGCTTAGTTGATCGAAGGGGAAGTTGAAAGTGGTTGTGGCCTCGGGCACGGCATGGACTTTGGCATCAACGAGGCCTATGAGAACCGCCAGGCCGGCGATAGATCGAATCGAGGCCACCATCATGGCCAGGTTGTATTCACGTAGGATCAAGCAGGCGAGTAGCGATCAGTTTGGAGAAACGCCAAGTTATAGCTCAAGGGAGACCAAGCAAGACAGGAGCAAGGAGACGGGCTCGCAGAGCTGGGAGACTGTGCACTATTATAAATTGGTAGTCCTTGTGTTCCCCCATCATACACGGATTTGTTTGTTGTTGCACTCTATAGATTCGGGGCGCTCGCCCTGAGTTCGAGCTGTACTGATAGAAGTAATTGGGGCCGAGCACCGACGGTGACGGTTGGTGCTTGGTCGGCTTCGACAATAAATCGGGAGGTGCTCAGCCCTAAGCTAGCCTTATCCGACTTGTAGTCCAAGAGCCTGGCTTGGAGGAAATCGACTAATGAGGCATCCAGGGTTCAGCCCGACCAAATGCGACTTTGTTAGCCCCTTGTGGCTTGCAGGAGCTGAACAGGGAGAGTCTTGTTAGTGCAATCCAAGTAGGCAAGGGTTGAGAGCCTCTGGGTTGATGCCGACGAGGTGGGATTAACGCAGAGACTAAGACGAGACGATAAAGAGAGATTGCAAGTAGTGTGTTCAGCGTGGGCGCTGAACGCATCCTTCTTGGGACCGACAAGACGATGAGCGATAAACCAGGTTGTTGTCGGATCTCCCGATATTAGCAGCTGATCGATAACGCGTCCGGTGTGTGAGCTACCGCACTGGGTCTAACCAGGCGTAGTGACTGTGGACGAGACCATTGCCACAAGGCAGATCTCAGCCTCGGACGCGAGCTTGAGCTTTCTTCTTCTGACTTTGGCGCAAAGTCAGACCATGTCCTCCTGATTGCTCGCTGCGGGCTGTCGACGATCTATCATTTCGGGGCATTGATTCGGGAAGACGACCTCCCCCTTGTCGGGCTTAAACGTGGAAATAGAAAACGGCCGGGGCCCTGAGCGGCAGGCCGATATGTCCCAAGGTCCCATGGCGTTTCGAGGCTCGTTTGGCATGCATTTATGGGAAGTTTTACAAGACTTGAAAGGCACGGGACGCAGCCTCCAGTCCAGGATGGCGAGGTTAAGGCGAGGGAGAGTGTAGTGTGGTCCAGTAGCTTTGCTTGCCTTTCGATGCAAGGGCAGAGGGCGGCGGCCGGATTACATAATTAGACAGTTACCCACTTAATTCCCGTCCCCACCTCATGGAACATGGAACCTGACGGAGCTTGATCGCCCCTTCCGATTTCAGTACGGACGGGCGACATTCGCGTGTTGAATGGAGGCTACGGTACGGTACGGACAGAAAAGAGTTCACGCGTCTTGCAGAGGCACCTCGTTCAGTTGATCTGCCTTGGCGTGGACTCTCTCATCAGGGCGCACGCTGGGCAGACTGTACAGCGTGGATGTTTGCGTGCACTTCCCCTACTAGTTTGCCAACAAGAAGCGATTCCAAGCTGCAGATCGCTTTTTCAAATTCGTCCCCCCCACAAACCCTGGCTCATCCTTAGCGAAACCGGCAGAAGAGCAGAGTTGATTGCACGGCACGAAGGATATCATGCACATCTATTGCCAATTCGCTTGGATCACTCGCCGCATGTCATGACAGATCTGCTCCAGCTTCTGCCAGACTTTCCCGTCAGGCAGTTTGCCGGGCTAGTACAGACCCTAGAACGACACCAGGTCTCTACTACCGAGCTTCTTACGTTGGATGTTGTCGACATAGGTAAGCGTACTCAGCTGCCGCTCCTCGATGTCAAGAGGCTATGTGCTGCAGTCGTCGACGCTCTTCATCGCGACTTCGGTCCATCACATTCAGAGTCAGAGGCCGAGAACAAAGCACCGCTCAGACGTTCCCTCGCAGACCTGGAAAATCAATGGTCTACCATCAGCACACTCGACGATGACCTAGACCGAGCCTTGGGTGGAGGCGTTCCGACAGGTTATGTGACTGAAATCACGGGCGAGAGTGGTGTTGGGAAAACGCAGTTCTTGTTGGCGATGCTGCTGGCCGTGCAATTACCGCCTCCATATGGACTTGGTCGTCCGGCCTTGTACATCACAACAGAGGCCCAGCTTTCTACAAGACGGCTTTCACAGATCCTCTCAGCGAACCCCCGGTTCGCCAACCTTTCGCCAGAAGAGCGGCCATCCTTCGATGCAATCTCGAGCACCTCCACGCCCGACCTCGAGTCGCAAGAGCACATTCTTCAGTTCCAGGTTCCGGTGGAGGTGGAGCGACACAACATCGGACTCATCGTGTTGGATTCGGTGGCCTCCAACTACCGCGCCGAGTTTGAGCGAGGCGCTGTTAGCAATCAGGGATCAAACATGGGAGCGCGCAGCAACGAGCTGACACGGCTGGGAGCCTTGCTTAGGGAGCTGGCTCAGAAGTATGATCTGGCTGTTGTTGTGTCCAATCAGGTTGCAGACCGGTTTTCTAGCCCAGTGGCGGTGTCCAGGATGCCACCTCCCACCAATCACGTAGCGTTTACGCAAGAGAGTCCTTTGGCATCGAGAAGTAGAGGTCCGCCGCCGACCTTCTCTCCGTCGGCCGTCGAGCCGACTTCATCCATGGCTGAGCAGCTGCGTTCTAGCATGACCGAGCCTCCAGGCCTGGACCTGGATGATGCCGGGCCTCCAGCGCACCCTGCGCTGACACTGGATCATCAGCAGCGATGGTTCACAGGATGGGGTGATGATCCGTTGGCCGATCTTGGGCTGAAGACGCCTAGTCTAGGGTTGGTGTGGTCCACTCAGATCGCATGCCGCATTGCTCTTTTCAAGAAGCCCGTTTACGGCGTTCACAGGCATGTGGACGATGAGAGTGAGGACGGAGGGATGCCCGCGCTTAAGAACTGGCGGCGGTGGATGAAGATTGTCTTCGCTCCGCATGCCAGGGCGGCAGGCCAAGGATTGGACGGTGCGGTCGAGTTTGCGGTGACTATGGCCGGGTTAAAGGCAGTCACGGAGAAGGCGGCTGACGGCGGTTGAGCCATCTCTAAAGAGTCACAGAGATTCATACAAGTTGAGCGGGCCGCACAGATACTTGTCACCAAACAAGGTCCCTCGCCGGCTGCGAAGGCGCTGAGTACGTCGTGGAGGTTATAAAGGTCGCCCTAGGTTTCTTGTGGCTGGCTGCAGTTGAAAATACGCAGGCAGTGCTAGGTACCGAGACTAGAACAGAAAGAAGTTCATTTATCCAGGCAATAAATGAAATATGTACGACAAGTAATGGCAATTGAAAGCTCGGCCCACATCATTTTGGTACAGGCACAGAGAAGAAGATGTTGGCAATCTCGGCAGCTCCACGCGAACCACGGAGGATTGGCGGGGTTCTCTCAACCAGGAAGCATTCATTATTTTGTGCGTAGAGACTGGACAAGCTCCGTAAGGTACGGGGGCTATATCTCAGCGATCCAACTCGGGTCGAAAATGTAGTGGAGGGATAATGGCAAACAATAGGCATGACATGAACCAGTTTTCGAAACAGAATGCATACGTAGTGTCCAAACGTGAGTGACGATTCTTAAAAGACACATACACAAACACATACACGATTCTATGAGTGCTCTGAAAGACGTGTTTCAAACAATACGAAAGCACTTAGGCCAGGAACTGGAGATTAAGGACTGCAGGAACTCGGCGCGGCCCCAGCCCAAGTGCAGCAGGTGTTTGCTTACCTACGTACGGTACCTGGCTCATCCAGCGTCGCGGTACCATGGGCCCGCCTGAGTCCCGACTTTCTGCGAAATCACGAGATACAACACGTGCCATCATCTTCTAAAGCCTTTAATTCGTCGATGACATCTGAGGGAGGTAAGAGTGGGCCCGTTTGCTGCTGCGTCTGCTGAGTGCGTCGGCTGGGGTTTTGAGGGAGGGGGCCGCACTTCCACATAGAACACTGTCCCCAGGACTGACTCCTACCTAGGCACACGGAGCACTACTAAGATACTAGGCAGTAATCAGAGGCTGGTACACGGCACCTTACTGGACACTAGAAGCCTTGACGTAGCGGCTTGCCTCACTCCGTCCGACTCCTACCTCACTTGACCGGCTTTGTTGCTCTCAACACCTCATCACGACACCTCCAAAAACCATCGTCTTCCACCACGCCGCCAACGCCCATTTGATCGCCCACCGTGCTTCCATACACTACACTTCCCGATCTTCACCAGCCTTCGCTTCTCGCACGCTTATCACAATGAACCCTGAGTAGTACGTCTTCTTCTGCGCCTACTTGCGAACCACCATCAGAGTCTTTTGAGGCCGACGTCAAGCTGACTTCTTACTCCCGCAGAGTCCTCCCATCCATCCTCGATCCCTGGCACTTCCGTCCCTTCCGCGCGGAAATTTGACACCGATGATGTCTTTGCCATATGAGCAACAACAACACTAACCTCGCTGGCAGGTACGATTACCTCTTCAAGCTTCTCCTCATCGGTGACTCCGGTGTTGGAAAGTCTTGCTTGCTTTTGCGATTCGCCGACGACACCTACACGGAATCCTACATCTCCACCATCGGTGTCGACTTCGTATGCTCTACCGCCGATTGTTCAACGACCACCTGTTTGCTGACGATGGACAATAGAAAATCCGCACTATAGAGCTCGATGGAAAGACGGTGAAGCTGCAGATCGTGAGTCAAACTTCGTTGCCGATATACTTGTCATAGCCGCGTTGCAGCAAAACTGACTCGAACTTGCGATCATAGTGGGATACTGCTGGCCAGGAGCGTTTCCGCACCATCACCTCCTCCTACTACCGCGGTGCCCACGGCATCTGCGTTGTCTACGATGTCACCGATATGGACTCCTTCAACAACGTGAAGCAGTGGCTCCAGGAGATCGACAGATACGCCACCGAGGGCGTCAACAAGCTGCTCGTCGGCAACAAGAGCGATATGTCCGACAAGAAGGTTGTCGAGTACACCGTTGCCAAGGTACGCTATTACTTCCCAGCCTCGCGAATATCACCCGTCTTAAGATATGGTCGCTAATGAAAAATAGGAGTTCGCCGACAGCTTGGGCATTCCTTTCCTAGAGACGTCTGCCAAGAATGCCAGCAACGTTGAACAGGCCTTCTTGACCATGGCCCGTCAGATCAAGGAGCGCATGGGCAGCACGACCGCGAACAACACGAAACCCAGCGTGCAAGTCGGACCTGGTCACGGCGTCTCCTCGAACTCCGGCGGCGGATGCTGCTAAACGTCTCGAACCCGGCTATTTTCGAAGCCTGATTTCCTTACCTTTGTTCTATGGCATTCACGAATTTTCTCGGCGGAGGGGAGAAAGCTGGGCAGATGGGTGAGGGAGGACTACACAACCTACAAAGGTGTTAGGGTTCAGGTTCGGCTCAGACCAGGCTGTACTTTTTGCTTTTTCTCTCCTACCCCGCTGCTGTTTTCATACTTCTACGCATAGATGAGTGTTGATTTGAGTTGCTCCAGCTTTTTTTTGGCACGCCGCACTTGCACTCCACAGAAGATACCTCTGTAATGGGACCACAACGTTGCTTATGGCAAGAAGCAGAACAACATCCAGACGCGTATGCATTCGACAGCCCTACGTTTGGTCGCTTTCGGCAGAGGATGCACCGAGGGATGCTGAAGGGACTGGGCAGGAACATAGGGGCTCCGAGGCTACCTCCACGTGTGTATGTGTAAGCTGTTCCCGGCTGGCGCAATGTGTGTACCTTGCAACCAAACATCGAAGTCATTGGGGAGAGGGGCAGTTGGTTACCGAAGCGGACTATCAGGGGAGGGATGTTTCTGGCGGGAATTCATGTCCTTTTATTCTGGCACTATTTGGTGTTTTCCCTCGTCCACGTCTTCTTTGGCGGCTGCTGCTGCTTTCTCTGGTAGATACGGTCGAATTAATGGGCAAGTGATCTCCTTTTTTGAAACTGATACTACTGTCTCACATCAAAGCCCTGTGGGCATCTACGATGAGGACGTCACGTCTTATGTCAACTAGACAGAGCGCCCCCCGGTCCTCTCATCGAGACTTTCTTCCAGGCCTTCGTCGGCTTCCTAAGTCGGTCGTTATATGTATGACGTTCTACCAAAACCGGCATCGTCGGGCGTAGGCTCACGTGGGAGGGAACTGCGCCGCCCCCGGCATTCCACACACTCCGGGGGACCACATGACCCCGCGCGGTCACATGCGTCATCTGGATCGCATCCGATATCCACTCCAGGGAAGACTAATGGCGCGCTCTATTTGATGTAGATACGAGGACCTTCCGTTCGGAAAAGGATGCTTATCGGGGATCCTTACCGAGGAACTTCTTATAACAGACTCCCGCCTTTCCAGCCCAACCCTACGCCCATGTTGACAAACTTGCTCTAGGTTTCATTCTTTACGATCTCAGTTGCCACAGAGCTACTGCATCGCAGGCGCGTCGATCGGGTTGAGATCGACAGGGGAAAGCAGTCTCTCTCCCACTTCTCTTTTTCTCATTCTTCGGGTAGATGGACCGACGGGAAGGTTGGCGTCTTGTCTCAGTGGCTCTCTATAAATATTGGCCGATTTATTTTTTCCCCGATTGAAGAAAGCCGTCAAGTATCAGATAGTGGGCCGATAAGAATGCACCGTCTCCGAACAGAAAAGTGAGGCCAATATCAGGGGACGTTTATTTGGGCTGCGTTGGACGCAGAAAACATGACAGCAGCTGACCTAGACCCGTGAGATCGTTTGCCACGCGGCAGGATCATTCCGGGAAAGCTTTAGCCTCGACGGCGAACCGGCCTTGCCCGTACATTCAAAAATGACCAACGCCGCTGGTGAAGGTGGTCTGGGGATGGGACTGTACAGCCTACCTAGGGGACTTTGGTGATCCTGCAAAACTCCCTCCAGTGTTTGCTGGCTTTTGGGATGGGTCTGTGGTAGTTATTTTGGCGAGATCCTACGTCCCTCGTATATATACATCGCCGTGGCTGAAACGGCCGCTGACTACAGCATCAGCGTTGTGCGTACATTGTGCCTTTCAGCATTTGGATTCAATATTCGATTTTCATCTGGTGATAATACCATACCTCCTGCATGAACAGATGTTGGTGCATCTTCCGCGTACTCTTTTTCTTTTCGAGCAAAAGATCAGTTTTTCAACGTAGTTTATTTTTCTATCTACGGGATGTCTATCCCTGGGTATTATTCATAGAGCACTCGGATCATGCAAGTCGCTTCGAAAAGGCCAAATAGAGCAAATAGAAATCCCCCGTCTTTTGCACAGAGCAGCAGCCTCTCAATGACAAAGGAGATCAACGTCATCCTCGTTCCCTTCCGTGCCCTCCTACATTCCCAAGTCTCAGCCTTCGCCGTGCTGACTTCGACAAATGAAATTGCGCTCACGCTCGTACGGACAAAAGCAATCGAGAAAAGTCTGTGATGTCAAGCCACATGCGAACCAAATTGCTTGTGAACAGGGAGGAAGTAGGAAAGGGGATGCTCAAGCAAGACCGAGGAACTTGAGTGCCTTGCGGCTGTTCCCCTTGTTGCGAGCTTGCGGGGTTTTCTTCATGAACATGGGCATCAGACGTCTTTCCTCGAGGTCTAGATCGCTCTCGTAGTCCACATCGACAGTAAAGACGGATGCGCCGTCGCCCAAGATTTTCTTATCTCCTCTACGAAATTGTCCTCGCCGTGTCTTGATGGTGTCCGCAATGGATGACGGTCTACCCGAAGTCTTGATCGAACCCGATTTCTTTCCGACAGTCCTCCTTGTACTGGAAGATGGAGGAGACATTGGAGGGCTGACAGGGTGGTTGGATTGAGGGAATGGTGAGGTCTTGCCCGGCAGGTCCTGGTCATTTTCGGGAAGGTAGAACTTGGACACATGGATAAGAAGCTTCCAAATGGTTGACATGAATGTGGCAATCTCGGTTTCGGTGGCCTTTGATGTCAGAAGAAAGTTGGCCTTCGAGACGGCCTTCCCGTTTCGCGAGGACGACGAGACGACGGTTGATGAGCCCTTCGACTGGAGAGACCCCGAGCTAGAAGCCAAGTCGCTCTTGTCGGAGATTCGTCCGACAGAACCGCCACGAACGTGTGTAAAAGGAAGCGGCTCTTTGGCATCCGCGTCGATAACTTGCGCAACTTTCATCAGGTCGACGCCGACGAGCTTCTGTAAGGCGAGGACGGTGGCCAAATGGTCCGGGGGGTAGTCGAGGAGAAGGAAGCGGACCTCGGGATGTGTCGCGAAGTAAGTCTCCAGATGAGGGATGATGAGGGTGGCCAGTAGGTAGGAATTCGTGAAAGGATTGTCGTGGGTCTGATTGGCCAAGGGCTGCGCGGTAAACGACTGCATAGCATTTGCAATGAGATACCTGAACAGGAGTTAGCATGAATATTCATAACGCACCGAAATGAACTCACCTGAAGTCTAGCTTTCCAGTACGAGAGATGCCGCTGGACTTCGTTCCGAGCTTCTCGAGTTGGTAGGTAATCGAGGATACGAACGTCTTCTTGACCCCCTTTTGCGAACCAATGGCAAGGATTTGATCAATACGGTAAGCGTTTTTTCTTGGACTGCCACCAGCTTCCACGTCGCGGAAAATTGGTTTCCACAGCCCATCCATTTCAGGGAGCAAAGGGAAGTTGAATTGTGAGAAACCCCTCGCCTTCGGAGGGAAATAAATATTGAGAACGGACCGCAGTGAATTCTGCATCGCTACCGCAGTTTGACATTGCATAGTGTTGAAGTCGTGGAACTTATCCTCCATCTCCGAACACGTAGGCGGCGGCGTGTGTGCCGGCGTCGGCAGGGTCGAAGTCGTCACTTTAGCAGGTACAGGGTAGGACTGCTTCGATGTGAAGCCTGGGACCTGATAAGAGAAGGGATCGTATTCATCGACATGAGTAGATCTCGCAGGTGTGAACCCACTTGCTTGGCAATCCTCGGTTTGCCAGATGGGCGTCTGTGGTGTCGAACCGTCTCCTTCTGTGACTGAGGCGCTGGAAGAAGGCAGAGCAACCGGATATACGCCATCTTTGAAAGCTCTAATCATGTACTCCAGTATGGGATCAGGGCTATCGTCTTTGAAGTGAATCACGAGATCTTCCGAAAACGGCAGCACGGGCTGGAAAGACCACTCCTTGGTCACGATATCTTCCGCATCAGTTCCTCTGTCGATGTAGCTTGAGTTGGTGGAGTTGGCCTCCCCGACTTCCTCAGGGCTAGGAGGAGGCGGCGGCAAAGTCTTATTCAGCCGAACTGGCCTCACGTAGACTGCACGAGGCGCTCCCAACAATTTTGCCTTGCTCTCGCGTCGTTCGGCGTCCTCGATGAGCTCAACAACCGACGATCGCCGACGTTCCGAGCCCTTCCTCTTGGCGGCAGTGTTTTCCTTTGACTTCAGCCTCATCAGAGTGTCTCTGTATCGTGAGTTGCTCCGAGTGAGATGAAGCCGGTCTGCCGACTGGGACCTAGGGAGAGACCTTGCAGATGAGGTCGATTTCATCCGAACAATGGAAGCTTGCTCAATGACGATGGGTTCTGTTGAGCGAATGCTGAAGACGTCAGATCGCGGGGACGCCACATCGAGTAAACCAGGAGGGTTGGACGGTGGAAGGACTGCGTTGGGTAGATCGTATGCTTCGCCTATGCAGCTTGGAGAGCGAGGAGGAGCTGGTGACGCTGACTTGTCGTCCAAGTCGAAATCAAGAGCCGCGAATTTCTCCAGGTCGTCAAAATTTGTGATAGCCAATCTCGGTGCTGATCTGCGTGTCTGAATTGTGTCGGTCTGGGGGCCTTCCTCGCTCGTGCTTTCTTCGTTAGGTTGTTCACCAAACACGTAGAAAGGCGCAGTATCGCCGAATCTGTCAGCGAAACTGTACATTGGAAGGCTCATACTCCGTGGCCGGCTGATGGTGAGGTCGATGTCGCTGCTTGGCTGAAGGTTTTCCGTCTCTCGGTCCAGGGCGTCGGCGGCTCGCATGGCTCGTGTGATGGGATCCTCGGCGACATCCTCGGAAGTGCCCAGGAAGGAGCCTCTGGGGGCAGCAGGATGGGCATCCAGTCCTGCAACACCTCCTTTAACAATTTCGTTGAACTTGGCCTCGGCCTTGGAGATGTCGCCGTCGGTCTCGTTCCGGGAGATGGCTCGGATACAGACCGTTTGCGCGCTCGGCGTGCCACCGTTCATGAAAACCAATCTATTGCGCTTGGGAGTAGATTCCCTGAGGAAAACCATTGCGGCTTCCCTCCTCTTGGCGACGGCATTGTGGACTCTCTTGACAAATTTGCGCGAGTCGAAAGGGTGGTCCGGGTTGTCAGGCTCTAGAAACTCCTTGACGCTTGGGAGGATAGCAATTTGTGATGATGTAGGCAGCAAGCGCAGTTGGGTCGAGACGAGGTCGACAGGACCCTCGAAGGCCACGAGGCCACCGTGATATTCGGCAGACTCGGGCATTGAGAGGGAGTTCTCAGAGCTTGTGGAGGGACTGTCGAGATGGTTGGCGATTGTTGGCTGGGTCAATTTCCAGAAGCGGACACTCGAATGGAATTCAAGTGTGCGTGAAATGGGAGAGAGTTCCAGGCTGTTGTTGACGAAGGCGGCGAAGTGAAAAAAGAATGGAAAGTGGATTATCGAAGAGAAGGCAGGCACGGTGACTTGCAACCAGTTGCAAATGTCCGGCACTTTGGTGTCGTATGCTCGACGATGATGACAGCCCAGGGAAACAAAAGCAAGGCTCGAAGATGAAAAAGTTCAACCGTCATCTGATCTGAGAGAAAAGATGAGAAGCAGGACGTGGAGGAAAAGAATGAGAAATCGAGTTGAACGGCCACCCGCACAAGCCAAAGAGGAGTGGCTTGATCTAACGACTAGATGTTCCTGATTTAGGCGACACAAGGAGAAGATTTGAACGAATAGTTCGCGTCTCCGGGCTGCGCCCCAGGCCGCTAGATTGTTAACGACGAGGCGGCTGCCGAGAGGGGGGCGAAAGATGATGCAGAGAAGGATGTCGAGCTAGTGGACGGTGTCGCTTGTTTGGTAAACAGAAATATGGCGGCGCGTGGCATCGTTCTTGTCTGAGCCAAGGAAAGTCGACAAGAAAATTATGTCGTGTTGAGACACGGCCGAAGGCGGATAGCCGCAGGAGAAGGGCAATTTCTCAGCCTAACGGCAGTGAATGCTTGCCAAAGACCTTGCTGGGATAGCATACGGAAATGGTAGCTTTAGAGCAATTCCATTTGTTATTTGTTGGAGTGCAGTAAGAGTTTACGAGAAACAATCCGACGCAGTCAGGCTCACATGCCGGTTTGCTTTAGTCGAGGGCTACTTAAGAAACTAAAGTAAATGCACGCAGCAAGATATGCTGCCTGAACTTCTCAACTACCTGTTGCATCAGATAGCAGGTAGCTTTCGGAAACAGTCGAGGAAGCTGTTGGCTGACCGGTGTCAGTCAGGACATGGGTGTTTGGACGAAAGCTTCGTAATAAGACGTCGAGGGGGGGACGAGACGTCGACAGGGGACGGTCCCACGGCGCCTCCTCCTGGTCCTTACGCATGGCTTGAAGTTAAGGGCTGCACGTATTCCTGATTCGGCGCCAGCGTCTCGCAAGAACCAGTCCGGCGGCTTGCCAGCACCGGGGAACAATGGACACACCTGTTTGGCATTTGTACAAGCGCCGTCACTTGCATCATGACCGTCAATGCTATGCCACGGTTTGGCGTCTCTTATCTTGGTGTCGTAGGGGCAGGCAGACAAGAGAAGCCATATGTCGTCGTCGTCGCAAGAAACCGGGTTACACGGGATCATCAGAGAGAGGAACAGCGGATGTCTCTCTTCCAGCTGCATAGACAGAGCAGGGGTTACGACTGGATGCAGTTACGACGAGTTCGCTTTAGACAAACAGAGTTGAGCGAACAGAAAGCATGTGGGTGTGAATGACTGATTCGAGAAACGACTGAAGTACTGTAGTACGGTCCCGTTGAGAGAGAAGAGAGAGATTGGGGATAGCCCGTGCAGGCTGCCAACTTGGCTCGGTTGGAGCCTTGGGGGCTGGAACAGGGGAGGCCCTGAAGCGCCATCGCGGCAGTGAGGGGCGGTTCCAGGATAGGGCCCCAGGCACGTACTAAGGTACCGTACCTAATGGAGTCGGGGGAGAAAAGGAGGCAGGAACAGTGCTTCTTCCACTGGGCGGGAGCGATGGCAAGTGGGGCCAGAAACCGGCCGTCTCAGGGTTCAAGGCTCAAGGCCCATCCTACCTCTAGAAGTACCTTACCTCAGGGAGTCAGGTGGCCTCGAATTGCTTACCTTCCAGGTTAGTGGGCGATCTGGCTGGGAAGTCGTAACGAAACAGCCAATCGGCAGCCGGGATCAAACTCCCTGCTTCTTTGTTCAACGTCCACTTCGGTAGCTACCTAAGGTACGTACGTGTACGTGCTGCCTTGCTTTCATTCTTTTCTTTTTCCCTCCCGTCATCCTGCCAACCCGATCGCCATCTCCGAATTGAAAAATCCCAGAACGACACACGTGGAATCCTCACAGAGCAGAGCAGGGGCAAGGGAGGGAGGGAGGACGGCATTGACGACCACCAGGGCCAGGGCTGCATTTGCATGTGCCTGAAATGTCTTCTTTCAGCCATCATCCTGAGCAGACAGCGACATTACGAAGCTTTGACATTAGATTGGCAAACAGTCGCTGTTCGAACTTCAGGGAAACGGGCAAATTGGAACTCTGCGGCACAACGTATATAAATCTCGCACAGGTTTCATCTCGAACCCCCTCATTCAGCGCCGCGGCATAGACACAGACCCTGTACTATGCGACTTCTATGGGAAGGAGGGGTGATCAGATCCCCGAGATGCGCCGCCAACCCAACTCCATCTCAATAATCTTACCTCTAGCTCGAAACCTGCTGTCCAGTCATCACCGTTTCCACCACAGGAAGCTGCCAACTAATGTCCCAAGCCTTTTACCCGGAAACTGCCACTTGAGCCCTCCAAGAACGGCTCGTCGCATCTATCAGCGCGACTACAGTCTCCTCCTATAGTATACGACTGAGATTACTCGGCATATGTGTCCTAATACGAGAGCGAACGTTATTGGAATCACACAGGTGTCTTCCCAGCATCCCAGCTCAACGTGCAGGCATAAAGCAAGTTGACTGTGAGGAACGGCTCGGAGCTACAACCATCAACTTGTCAACTTGTCATAGATCGATCGCTAGCGCGATCCCTCTTCACTCCTGGTTTCGTCCGTCAACTCATGAGAGCAGACGCAAAACCAGCTTGGACGTTGTCCGACGTTACATAGCACCATCACCAGCGAAATTCTTGTCCCCTTGGCGCTGCGTCTGAATCTTGGTCGATTCGTTTGGCTTGGCTACGCACCTCGCGACGCGAACGTGTTCATCCTTTGCTCCCCCTCTGACCATCAACAGGGAACACGTCTTTTACACCATTGCCCTCGTTTCTTTTCCGAGAAATAAGGTGGCGCATCTCCACCGACCCGGCCAGGCGGACGATCGGTCATTCGTAACCCATACCCAAGCCTTTGGACTGGACTTGCCCCGTGCTCTTGGATCGCCGACATGGAAATCGTTTATGGGCTCGGCGAGCCAGCGTTTCCTTGTCATCAACCTCGTCAACGGCTTCCCTTTGAGTCAGTTCCTTCAACAACCCGATTTCGTCACCCAGTATGGCGGTAGTAAAAGGGCTTGAAACGGGCGAAACGTTCTCTTTGTTGTACAGCGGTCTGATTTGTCGTGTCGATCCAGGCCACGCGATATGTCCTAGTTTCGGTTGGTTTCTCACCAAACCTTCCTCCCAGTATGCGTCTTCTTACACCGTTCTGTTCTTTGTGCCACCAATTCTGCAGTAAAATTGTCCGGCGGTTCTACAAACACCAAAGCGCACACACATGTTGTGTTCGCATTTTCTATATGTTCACCGCCAGTATTTTTGGAGCTACCTCTGCCACATGATCATATTATGCGAGGCAACAGAAGCAGGCTTCATTGTTGTCTCCAGAAACAATGAGCTCGCTAGCCACCGCTAATGCAAATGCTGTGTTCATTCAGCGGCTGGAGCGTTGCATCATGGTCGAGGGAGGACCCTATATCCCCCGCTCGCCCGTGCGGGTTGGGGGTTTAGAGGCGCCAACTGTAATCTATGTCTTCGGCCCATCTCTCGGAACGGTCGAGACCCATCAACTAATATTGAGCAAGCTTCGTCCTTCGACTAAGCCATCTGTCTACCGCTGTCAGGAGCACAAGCTACCAAATCCCACAGGGTTGCCTTTGTTGCACGGAAGCTCGCCCACTGCGATTGCTACTTTGGCCGTATCTCGTGTTTTGCAGGCGACTGGCTCAAAAAGCAGCTGCAGTGTCCCGAGTAGCGTCCAGGATGATCTACCAAGAGTTCTTCAGCTGGTTGAATGGTTCCGGGTTGTTGCAGAGGATCATTGTTTTTGAACATGCATCCAGGGCAGCCTGCCATCTGGGCGTGGGACTACGGCTCCTCGCAAGGTCAGGTTGGACCTTTTACGCCACTCATTTCAGATTATTGGGGGCTTTTGACTTACTGAGAGTCTCGGGCAGCCACTTTCCTCAACTAATACATGATGCTTTCCCAGAGTCTAGGATACTGCCGAATGCTTCAGTCAATGTGGCTAACCGACTCCATGGTCTGGCTACGGATGCCCGCGGGACGGGCTGCAAGACATAATGCGAAATTAGCTTGACTTGGATTAATAACATGTCCAAACACGAATTGAAAACGCCAGATTTCGAGCAATAGAGAGGATAATCGCAACTCGAAGCATATTGATGCGACAGCTGAAGAATGTTTCAGCCCGTCCATCTCTTGGTTGGTAACAGGCCAACTTCTCAGTGCTTGGTGAGGCATACTCAGCATGTTCAGCTCCAATATCTAGCATCAAGGATCGAGACTTCAAGGCATCCTGTCGTATTTCAAACAACCGAACCGACTGGGCCAAAGGACAAGTTCACCTCTGTTAAGCATTTTCGGTTGCGAGCCCGCGATGAAGACGACGGTTCGCATGGAGCTGTCAATTCAACAAGGCCGTCTCGCAGTTCAGTGCGCCCTTTCTGATATTGTCATTGCCGCCGTCCTTTTGATACGTTTGTTGCTACCGCTGCAATTATGGGGTATGGAAAGGCAATGTGCAAGAGACGTTACGGTGAAGGCAGGCTGCTGGTTTGAAACTAGCTGCGTGTCAATACCATCAACAGCGACCAATCTCGGCAGTTGCAGTATCACCAACAATTTTCAGCTACGTGACGTGGGACATTCAATCGTCCTCCATCAAGGCGGCCAGCTCTGCCTCTTCTTCAGCCGTCATTGAGCTCGCTTGCTCTTCTTCCGTCTTCTCCTTTCCTTCCGCCGCAGCCCTGATCTGTTCGACGATCCCGTCCAGCCCCTTCCGATCCAGTGGCCACGTCCGAAGCGTGCAGTCAATCCCAACACTGCATAGCAGATCTTGTCTTCCCGCGGGGTCCCTCAAAACAACCAAATCCGTGATTTCGTCAAAGTGTGCATCAATGGCAGCGTATAACTTGCCTGAAGTACGATCCCAGACCTTGATTATCTGGCTGATCCCACCCGTGATAACCCAACTATCTGTCAAAGCAATAGCTCTCACAAAATCTCCGTGTTCGAAAACGTCGTCTGCCTTAAATGACTTTTCCCTCAGAAGACACTTCGCCGTACCATCCGCACTGGCAGTCCACAGATCCACCTCATCTCCCGTGACGTCGAAAACCACCTTATAAATGCTCGTCTCATGCTCCTGGATCGTGAGAACCTCCTCTGAGCCTTCCTTCGCCTCTAGAGGGAGTTGCGAGAAGCCGGCAGGAGTGACTTTCCACCGGCGAATATGAGGATCACTGCTCGCGCTAATGATCACTATCTCCTCCTTCGTACTCAACACAGGGTCAAGGGCGAGGGATTGCAGCGACATGATACTGGCACCGGACGCGGAATCCTGCAAGGTGTGCAGTTTGCGGCCGCTTTCCACATCCCAGACGATGATCTTCTTGTCCGCGCCGCCACTGATGAGAACGTGCCTGTCGCCCAGCTTTCCGCAGATGACTGCCTTCACGAAGTCGGAGTGTCCGTCGTATCGGCGGACGGGCTTGCGGGTGGATATGTCCCACGACCAGACCGTCTTGTCCCAGCTCCCGGCAAAGAGAAAGTTACCGTCTGGGCCACCGATACTGAGGCATGTCACGGGGACGGAGGGGCCGATGTATTTTGCGCTGATGGTTCTTGTCTGGCTCTGTGTTAGATGATCTACCCGTGTTTTCCGACACACCAGCGGCAGGAGGCAAGCGTTACCTCGGTATCTATCCGCGAAACTCGGCCTCCAGACTCAGCAGTGAAGACATAGTGAGGCCTTTTCGGGTCCGGGATCACGGCCAGGACCTTGGAGGTCATGCGCAGCGGGTTGCCGAAAGCGTTTTCCTCCTTCTTGGCACGCTGCTGGCGCTTGGCCTGTTGAGCACTATGGTTCGTCAGTAAAAGGTTTCTTCTCTCATATGTGTTCAAAAGCATTTGCTGATACTCACTCCGTCTCGAAGAAATGCTCCTGGTTTGATGACTGCATCCTGATGTGTCGCTTCCGGGTTGAGTTAATTGTTTTTTCAAGCATATGGTTTGTGTCGAGAGTCTGTGCAACGCTTCTTCCCGACAAGAAAGAAAACGTGAGATAGAGAGAGACGCAAATTCTCCGAAAGCTGATGCCTGATTGAACGAGTCCTGAACTCCCTGCGGATGCCTGCGATGTGTTTCTGTGGATGCTGATTTGGTCTGCCAGCTGGCGCCGCACAAGCGGTACGTATAATGCGGGACAGGGGCCGCCGGACGTTTTAATTGAATTCGCGAAGAGACGCGTCTGGACGCGTTCCTCCTCACTGCCAACCACCATCAGCAACTTTGACCACACATCCTCAACAACAAGAGTCCAACGGTTTACGAAGCTCGATTCCCGTCCAGTGACCAGAGGAAGTCTACGAAGAGTGCACTATAACATCCGAAAACGAATGCGACTAGTCTGAACTTTCCAACGATGGCATCTTCCCTCGCCCCGAAACCACGGCCGAGGCCAGCCCACACAACGGGCACAACTCGCCTCGCATACACTCCCTCCGGCGCGCGCCTCGTAACCGTCGGCTCCAACAATACCATTCGTCTCTACCGAACTCACCACGATGGCGAGCCGTTCAATATCGACGAGTGTCCGGAGCAAAACTTCGCCGTCGCGGCAGCGGACGATTTCTTTGTGGTTGGATCGGAGGACGGCACAGTCAGCGTCTACAGCGTGGAGAACATATCCTTCGAGAGGTATCTGGTGCGCACATCGCTTCCTGTGAGGGACGTTGCGCTATCTCCCGACGGAAAGTGGTGTGCTGTCGCTAGCGACGAGTTGACCGTCAAGGTCGTCGGCACGCAGGACAACTCGCAGATGCGCGCGTTGAAGGAGCATGGACGGCCAACGAAGCATCTTGCTTTCGATCCCAAGGGTGGTTTGCTTGCGCTGGCGTGTACAGATGGGATCATTTACGTCTATTCTTTGACGACTGACCAGCCAGAGTTGATCCGCAAGGTGGACGGCGTCATTGGACCGCTGGACTCGGATTCGGAGACTTCAGCCAAAATTGCATGGCATCCTGACGGCAGGGCGTTCGCGGTGCCCACATCCATGCATGACGTGCAGGTGGTGTCCAAGAATGACTGGGAGAAGCAGAGGACGTTCCCGAACGGCCACTTGGGAGATATCACAGCATTGGCGTGGTCTCCCAATGGTGCTATGCTCGCTACGGCGGGCAAGGACGGGAAGGTCCTGATCTGGGAGACCAAGACGCAGAGCGTGATTCAGAAATTCGACTACAGCAACGTCATTGACATTGCGTGGCATCCAAAGGACAATCTATTATCGTTCACAACGTCTGAAGGAGAGGTTTATATCTACCCGAACCTCATCTCGGAGCAGTTTGAAGGGCTCTTGAAGCTACCACGTCAGCCTGCGCCTTTCATTCACGACCCTCTTCTTGAGATTTCCAACAACGCCAGGAGGCCTGAAGCGAACGGTGCCAAGGCGGGAATCCCTTCGCGGCCGCGACGCGACTCATTGGGTAGCTTGGACTCGTTTTTGAACGGGGCAGACGGGTACGATGATGGAGACGACTTTGTTGTCGATGACGATGGTGCGGGCTACGCCTCAGGAAAGAAACGAGCGCATGACGGCGGCGACGATGGCGAGCACGCAAGCAAGCGCCGCCTTATGGAGCCCACGTTCCACGAAGCTTTCCAACCTGGGTCCACACCCTGGCGCGGCAATCGCAAGTATCTTTGCTTGAACCTCATTGGCGTCGTATGGACGGTCGATCAAGATGGCCACAACACTGTCACGGTTGAATTCTACGATCATGAACTTCACCGTGACTTCCACTTCACTGACCCCCACCTTTATGACAAGGCATGTCTGACAGAGCATGGCGCTCTGTTCTCCTGTGCCCCGCGCGACGACACCCCAGCAACGATCTTCTATCGCCCTCACGAGACATGGACACAGCGGACCGACTGGCGCACGCAGCTTCCCAAGGGAGAAGCCATCGTTGCCATGTCTTTAAGCGACTCATTCATCACTATCACCACCACGGCCAACTACGTCCGTATCTACACCCTCTTCGGCGTTCCTTACCGGGTTTACCGACCCAAAAGCACGCCTATGGTTACCTGCGCAAGCTGGCGTGACTATGTCATTACCATGGGCAATGGGGCCGTTGGAGCCGACGGCAATGCCCGCTTACTGTACACGATCGAGAACATCAAGCGGGATGAGATCTGCCAAAACGAAGACACAGTCGCACTACCCGATGGCGCGACGTTGCAGAGCGTCTTTTTCTCGGATAATGGCGTGAGTACTGCATGGCGAATTCTCCTTTCATTCAAACATACTAACAAAGACCGACTCAGGATCCTTGCATCTATGACTCGACAGGTACGCTGCTGACGCTACTTCACTGGCGGAAGCCATCTCGCGCCTGCTGGGTTCCCCTTCTCGACACAAAGCTTCTCCCGCGTCTGGCGTCTGGGCGAAAGACTGAGACGTACTGGCCTATCGCTGTGGCGGACAACAAATTCCACTGCATTATCCTCAAGGGCGGGGATCAATACCCCTACTTTCCCCGGCCCTTGCTCTCCGAATTCGACTTCTCCGTACCCATCAGCTCCGCCCCGCTTCCGGCGCCGGATGCGGAGTCGGTAGATCAACAAGAGGACGACGACGAGGACGAGTCCCGCCGTGAGTCGCGTAAACTTGAGCAGAAGCTTCTTCTGTCTGGGATTCAGACGGCTCAGCTGCGTGATCTCATCGACCACACCGACTCGACAATCTCACAACGGGCTGGCTTGGCACGCCTCGAGCTTGAGTTTGATAAGACGCTGCTCCAAATGCTGGCCATCGAGTGCCGCGAAGGCGAGGAGCGGGGCATGCGCGCGCTGGAGATGGTGGGGCTCATGCGTGATCGGACGGGCCGTATGATCGAGGCCGCGGGCAAGGTTGCGGAGCGGTACGGGCGGTCGATCTTGGGAGACAAGATCCGCGAGATCGGAGAGCGGAGGGTTGGCGGCATGGACCTCGACGACGAGCTTTAAAGTTCTTCCATCCACCCCCGACTTTTCGAGAAGCGAAAGGAAAACCCCCGTTACCTCGGCTGCCGGGGCCGGCGGGTTTCATGGTTGTTTGGACCGGTGATCTTCCCGTGAGTATAAGCAAAAGAGATGTTTGGATGATACCAAGAAAAGACAACGTATGGTCTGCCTTTGTCTTTCTAGGTATTGTGCGTCGATGACTAGTTATTGGGCGCGCTGGCGTGGTTTGGCTCCCGATCATGTGTCTCATCATGTTGATAATGTTGGGAGACCCTGTAGAACGAGTAATGCCAAAAAGAGCGTCGAGGATGGTGCTGGGAGCATCGATGGCCGCGGCGATCTGTCCGGTCGATATCGTCGTGTTAAAACTCTCATGCTCGAGTGGTATACCGCAGTTCATCTCCAATACGTGTAACACGCTGCATAGGTTCGATGGGAGCACGAGCCTACGCGATCCATCCTTCACGGACCTTCCGACGTCTGAGGTAGTTTCCCTGCAGGGCTGGGTGGTGGCCTGTCCCGCCCGTCCCATGCGCTGATGGCATAACGTCTGACTTGGGCGAGTGCATGCATGAGACCAAACACGCGCGAACCCGGATCCGACACTCCTCCGTGAAAGTAAGTTGGGAGCTCCGAAGAGACCAAAGCAGTCCAGCTTCAAATCCCAACCCAAAGACGTAGAGAGAAAGAGAGAAGAGAGAAAGAAGATCAGCCCGTTTGCCTAGCTCAGACTCGCGAAGTTGTCGCAGCCAGAGTTGTGGTCTCGTCTCGTGTTGATCAAGCGCAAGATGCTCCGCCATGGGCTGGACCACAATCTCCGCCCCTGTCCGTGCACCCCATATGCCCCATAGGTTGTTTTCTCGGGAGACCCAGCCGAACTTGACAACGTCGGTTCCGCACCTCAGGTGCAAGGAATTGCGGAACCGCAATAGCGGAACAGGAACCTTCAGAAGTTGGAAGAGATGCAGCGACCGCTCAATCGACATGCCGCAACACGAAGCAGTTACTCCTGTCAGTTCCAACCAAAATCGCAATAAATTAAGAAGGAGAGTTAGCCCCTTGTCGTGGCCTGAAGGGCGCAGAAAAAGTATGGTCCGCAACCGATAACCCGTCACGGAAAGCTGTCCTCCGCTCGCATACGCGCTTCTTGCAGAACCGGTATGAGACGTTGCCTCCCCGCGGCCCTCTTTGCTACCTTAGGCTAGGCAAGGGGCGGAAGGACGAACAACCATATCCGGCATACGACGACGTAGTAGGACTAATAAGAAATAGAGTTCAATCGAACGCGGTGGATCTCCGTTTGTGAACGTCATAGCCCCATGGGTAAGCCGTTGTAGAAATGATTGGTTTGTTCCGTCAGATCACATCTTATGCCTTGAACGGTGATGACGGTTAACGCCGAACGGGAAGGCAGAGCCAAATCTGGCCCTCGACAAACCACAAGCCGTGAAGAGAGCCGGCCTAAAGGGTCTAATATCACAAGCAAAGAAACCCCTGGACAACCAAACAGAAGCCGCTGGAGTGGCGAACTTCTAGAAGGCTGGTACGCCAGGAGTCAGGTGGTGTTACACATTCAACCCTTCTGTCTAGCCGAACGCCTACAGTAGAGTTCACCGGGGCCATGCCACGTTGCAACGCAAGCGGATCTGTTGACAAGGCAGGAGTTGCTGAAGATTTTGTCGGATCGGCAACGTCGTCGCTAGGCGATCTGACGTCGTCTTTTTGAATTTTCCCATCTCGGTGGACAATACTCGCTGTTACATCCAAAGATGCAGCTCAGGATCCCTTCTTCACGAGGCTAGGGCGGCTCTACTGAAACGTTGGGACTGCGGTTCTCGCTCAGGCCGCGCCATCCACTACCACTATCGTTTGGGTCGAAGTCAAATTGCTCGACCCAAAGGATGCGAATGGCTTTTCAGAACGCGTCGCAAACTGCACGGCAATGTAGCATCTTCAACGTAGGGGTATCCCGATTGTGATGGTCGTTGTCATAGATTTCTTCTGACGTGTCAACAGAGCTAGCTACCGGAGAATCACGTAGATGAACATACACCATCTCCTGAAATACTGGTTCCTGAACTTTGCACTCCGAGTGGCTCGGAATCCAGGCACAACGCCACACCGTCCACAGCCAAAATCCGGATCAATTGGAAGGAGATCAAACCCAAGGTAGCTGACAGGCATCGAAGCAAGAGCTACGCGTCCCATGTAGCTGAATATGGGTGGCGAAAGGCACTAGAAGAGCTACGCGTCTGGTCGGCTCGGACCATACCACAGTTAGACATGTGAATTCAATGGTTGCTTTTGCTGGCTCTATGAAACATAAGGGATGGAGCAATGCAGGGCGATGAACCGTATGTCGTGTGGATACCCTGCAAGATGCACTGCTGAAGGTTGTCGATGACAATGCCCTCTTGCGGTGTACTCGCTATCATATTCGTTCCTCTATCGAATTGAACAGCTTTCGTTGTGCCGGATATCTGTACTAGTAACGTCGTCATTTGGCTGTAGTCAGGGATGCGAGGTTAAGCTGCCAAAAGCACCGTTGCAAGCGTGTCCCGACGTTGGTTTGGACGTGATTATCATGTCGTCGTGTTAACTCCGTCGAGAAGCAGGGATTAATAATTATTGGGGAAATTCGGCGCTGCTGCTTGACGCTTTGGCCAGCAGTCTAGGTTGGCCTCTCGCCGGCCCGGTCCATCAGAATTAGCGAAGCTGAGCTTTCGCGCGCTTGAAAGCAGAAGCTAAGGTGATGGGTGTCCAAGCGGCTCTTGTCAGGTTGATTTGGACAGTCTGTTGACTTCTGGCCGGAATGCAGCCGAGATTTCTATGACAATTAGTTCGAAAAAAAAACCACGACGAGGATCAGGGGACCGACCTCCTAGCGTCTGCACGTCACCCCTTTCGTCGACTGGGTATTCGAAGAATTTATTTCCACACACAAGGGCAGAAGGGACGGCCACTCGGAGGCCAGATAATTCATCAAATAATCAACTTATCCACATTCGCTTTATACTCCCTCACCACCAGAAAGTTTGCCCGAGAATGTCGCGTACGGACGGACCAGTACAACGCAATTGAATCACTTTGGAGCAATGTTTGGTCATTTGAGCACTCCAAAGCATCCGACATCTCCGTTCTTATGAATATGAGAGAGTGACGGTTCCCGTAGGCTTGTCGATTCGACGGGTCTGCTCAAGCTTCTCAATATGCGGCTGGATAAAGACGGTACGGCCGCCATTCCTCGAGGTGGAGGTCTGGAGATGAGAGCTCCGGTGGTCCCCCGACATGGTGGATATTGTCGCGAGGAAGCGAAGCCGTTGAAACAGATGTGCACCGTCTGGCCGGGTCAAAGGTTCCGCGGTTCCTGGGCTCATGGTGGCCCTGCGTAGCTTCCACAAGCAGTATTAGCCCGAACTTTGGACGGTCTTCTTTGAAGGGTGCAAAAGCCGCCGTCATTGGCGAGTGGCAGACAGAGTCCATCATCACGGTAAGACACCAAGACGCAGAAAGGCTTGGGCAGGAGCCGCTCTGGAGCCTCCGCAAGTTCAAGAAAAGAACCTATGCTGGTTTTGATGAGGACCTTCACTCCACATGCCACAAGCTGGACTGTTCACAGTGCCACAGTGCCACAGGGCACAGAGCACAGGCTCGAAGCGAAGTCCAGTGCATCTTGGATGATCAGTCGGCTTGCGGATTTCTCGACACAAACAGCCGTTTGATCGAGATTCAAAATCCTTAAGGAGAGGCGATTAGTGGTACGTGACTAGCGATAAATCTACTTTTCAACCGAGCAGTTTCTGACTGCTGGGCTGAGCGGGGCAGCCTGGTTCTCGTTGGCTCAAGGCGACGGTCTCCCCGTCTTTCTTCCAAACTTGGTGTATTCGGCGCCGGGAAACACAGACTTGTCAGGTACCCGGAGCAACTTATCTGCTAGGCCAATAAAATCCATTGGCTCTGGGCGTTGAGGAAGCAGACGGGGGAGAACAGAGCGGCGGGATGATCAGTGCCGCAGATGGGGTCTGTTTGAAGTGCAGCTGTATGCGTGCAGGGTGTGTACTTGAGGTCCAAGTTTTGGTGGATGTTAGAATGCGTCCAATTCCATTTGATTGTTCCAAAAACCTGATGCAGGCCCTTTAAGGTGCAGTTCCGGTAGGAGTAGAAGTGGTCGGGCGGGATTGTCTTTGGTCCGTCACGCTCTGTGTGGTGGTGGGAAGCGTCGTTTGGTGACGGAAGAGAGCGCGGGCTTGAGAGGTTCCGACGGGCTGGAAGTATCGGGGCCACTCACACCCTGGTTGTGGCCGCATTTGGGCATCTGAGCTCTCGTCTGGTCGACGGGTGCCTTATTGGTCGGTATCGGTACTGGCAGATAACTGCGTTTGTGCGTCGGCGATTGGCGACTGGGGGGAAGGCAGATCTTGGGATGCATGAGTGAGACAGCATGTCAGAGAACGAGGAGCTAGCTGGAGGCGAGCGGCGGGCAGAAGAAAGCAGAGAATGGAGAAGGGGCCAGTTAGCAGAGCATGATGTGCATCTGCCATCGTGACAGGGTTATAGAAGCAAAAAAGGCACAGTCTTACAAGGCGCGTTGTGTTGGGGTTGATGTGAGAATACAGGTCTAAAAGGGGTTCCATGGGTTTGGGTTGGTGCCGTACGCTACCATACATTAAGGTGGTAGTGGAAGAAAAGAAGTCAAGAAGCTACGACCTTCTGACCCTACCTTACCTACCTTACCTCAGGTACGAAGGTGAAGTGAAGCAGCTCTGTGCCTTGCCTCCTTTTTGGTGCCTTAGCCTTCCCACCTGTACGTTCCGAAGTAAGGGATACTGGATACCCGACTGGAAGTGGAGGACGCGATCTGGATGGTCCAGCCCGGTCGACGAGCTACAACCGAAGCTACCCTCCCTAGGTAAGGTACCTTAGTTGCGAAGCACATAAAAGGAACCTCATGTTCTAACGGCCTATACTACTAATACTAAGATGCTGCCTATCTGCCATGATATCCAGCTCCAAACCAGCGGCTGAATCCAAGTGTCTTGCTGAAACGTAGCGAAGTTGAGTCCCTGACGGTACCTTACCTTAACATCACCGTGCGTTATGAATGAAAGAGACAGGGAGGCAAGGAGCGTAGAACATGACCCAAACACACAAAGTCCTACGGGGGGCCTTGGACATATATACTGCATATGTATAGGTGGTTAACTCTTCTTGAAGGGTACTTGACCTGAAGTTGCTCGCCCGCCTGAGGTCCTTGTTAAAGATGCCCGGGCACCTTGATTTGGAGTTTGGCCTACCACCATTATTCTTAGTCCTTGACTTGTATATTCCTCTGGCTTGTATGTGTGAGGTTCAGCTCCACGGCTGCGTTTCTTTGTGCTAGTTATATCTAGATAGGTACCGTGGTATATATACTACGCACTATGCGTGATGGATGTAGGAAACTAATCCGCTTATTGAATTTCTCTCATTGGAACCTGTATTCTTTTGCTGGTCTATTGCGTAGACTGGGGCAAGGGGTTTCGAACACCTCATCTCATCTTGGTGACATTTGCTTCCAGGAAGGACCCAATGTCGACGTAACGCCAAAGCCTCTGTGACACAGACAGAGGTAGAGACACACGAGCCAAACTCTGACTCTTAGCAGCACGGGCCCGTCGGCGCCATCTTCCTCAATATGCCCTGCCAGTACTCTGTACTTGCCCTTGGCGCCTACCCTAGGTAGGTAAGGTAAGGTACTTCCTTACCTTAGGTACCTTACCTTACCTAGGTAGGCAAGATACCTGGGCTGATTCTAGGGCAGGGAAAAGATCCGATGGGAGTGTGAAATCCGGTTTGTCCACCTAAGGTAATGGGGTTCCTCAGCACGACTCCTGAGGGCAGATCCTGCCTACCTAAGGTACCATGAGGTAAGGTACTTCTTCACCGGGGTTTCAAATGTTAGCGTGGCTAGGAGTCCACTGTTTATGTCAGAAGATAAGCAGTAATGCCAGGTTAACAGTGGGCCTTGCCCAAGCTAACATTTGAAACCCCAGTAGAGGGTGGTGCATGTAGTGCCCAGTGCTCTCCTTTTCCCGGGCCCCCCTGAATGTTCGCTGTGAGTAAAGTGAGGTGCCCGTTCCAAAAGTGGACCGCCCCATGGAAAATGGAAGACTGCCCGCCCCTCCAACCCACGCCCCCCGCCCCTCCCCCCGCAGACCAATCAGCAAGCCAAAGTACCACCATCGTTAACCACGCCTTCCCCAACCTGAACATCCTGAATATTGCTGAACATCCTCACTCTGTGAGTGGTACATGCGAAAAAGGCGCCACACCTCCCTCCCTCCTCAGTGTCCCTCCTGCCTCTGGCTCCCACTTTTGGTTTCTGCGCGCGCCTCGGTTGAGTCGAATCTCCTTGCATCTCTCTCCTTTTGACTTCTTGCTGCTCTTGAGTACCTAAGGTACCTTAGGTTCTCTGAGTTCCGTTGCTTGTAATTGCAGCGCACACAGGTACCTTACCTTACCTAGACCTTACCTAGACCTTACCTACCTTACCTACCTACCTTACCTACCTACCTACCTTAAGGTGAGGTGCCTTGCCTTACCTTGCCTCCTTGGGATCGGGATACCTTGAATCAGATAACCTGTCGGTAGGTTACCTTACCTTAACCTTGAGTCCGTTCACCTACCTACCTATACCTACCTTAGGTACCTAAAGGTAAGCCCGGTACCTTATTTATCAAACCCAAGTATGGAGGTATTCGTCTGCTGCGCTCTGCTTTACTCTGTCTACCTACCTCACTTCACTAGGTAATTAAGCTACCTACCTTGAGGTAGGTAGATGGCCGACGCACGCGTACCCTACGGATACTACCACCTCACCTTTCCTCCATTGTCACACTCCCGTTCTCCGTGCTTCCAATCCTTCTCTCCTCAGATCCGACTGACTTATCGATCTAGGTAGGTAGTCGAGCCACTTTAACCTTCGCCAGCAAACCCCCCCCGTCCCTCGTCCCTGTCCCCCCATTCGTCGTCACTTTGCCGGCCGCCCTGGCCTTCGACAACCCTTCTTCTTCTCTTCGAACTCTAGAACTTCGACACTTCCACCTCACTTGCATCCCACATCACAAACCCTTCCCTGTCCCGTCGCCACTGTTGGACCAAGACACCCGTCCCGCACCGTCTTCAACCTCCCCCGTTACATTCCAGCTAATAATCCTTCCGTTCGGCACTCTCCAGTAGCTAGCTACCTAGCTACCTTATTGTCCTGCCCACGGCTGGAACAAAGACCACCCTCCACCTGACGAATCCGAACGACGGCAGCGCGCACCCGCTTTCTCTCTTCCCCTGCTCAATTACACTCGACAGTACGAGTCGCCAATCGCGCTTCTACCTAGAGAAACAAGCACATGTCAGATCGCCTGCGAGCTCCCCGTCGCTCGACATCACTTCCAACTAAGAGCAACCCCTGAGCCCCCGCCTGCTTTTTCGTCGTCCTCCAATTCCTCTCTCCTGCGCAACGACGCGGAACCCACTCCAACGCCTACTCTCCCACGAAGCCATGAGGTGAGACACTTCCCTCGATTGTCTGCTCAGCACCACTGCTGCCACGCTTCCTGGCTCCGCCTTCCCTCGCCCTTTCCGCACCCAACCCGCATTCCCTCCCATCACTTTGCGCCCGCGTCTTGCGAGCTAACCTTCATCCTTGCACGATGCAGAGGGGATGGCCACTGTGACTGAGAATCCGCAGAGAGCTCCTCTGCCTGCCGACGGCCATGCCGATCTGACGTCGAACCGAATCGTACCTATTCCGACTCCGACTCCTACTATCCAAATGTCTGCTCCATCTCCCGGCGAGCCAATGGAGATAACCTCCTCGAACCCCAGTACCACTTCTCCTTCAGCCAAGAACGACCAAGACGCCAACGGCGACCGCAAGAACACCTCTCCTACCGGACAGTCTGGAAACAGCTCCATGACAATGCCTGCTGCGCCGGCTGCCGCCGCTGCTGCGGTCCACCAGCCAAAGATTGTCCAGACGGCTTTCATCCACAAGCTGTACAGGTTCGCAACCCTATGTTGACCGGAGTATGGGTCAGCCCGCTGACGTTGCATAGCATGCTGGAAGATCCCAGTATTCAGCACCTGATTTCGTGGTCATCGAGTGCCGAGAGCTTCGTCATGTCCCCTTCGGCAGATTTCTCAAAAGTCCTTGCGTACGTCCATCCCCTCCTAGTCGCAATTCCTTGCAGCTCACAGAATGACAGGCAATACTTCAAGCATACCAACATATCCTCTTTCGTTCGACAGCTGAATATGTACGGGTTCCATAAAGGTCAGACTATTCCTCAGGCAAGAAAGAGCTGGTGGTATTGACTTTTGGGTGCAGTTAGCGATGTCTTCCACACCACCAACCCCGAGACGGCTCTGTGGGAGTTCAAGCACGGAAATGGCAACTTCAAAAGGGGAGATCTCGTCGGACTTCGCGAGATCAAGCGCAGAGCCTCGCGCCACGCCTTGGTCCATCGAGAATATCCCAATTCCAAGCCGAGTCCTTCCCAGCCAGGAACGCCTGCAGAACCAATGCCACCTCCCAACGACGGTTCAGATCCTCGAATGCCTGGAATAGAGCATACGCTCTATGATATGAGCATGCGGCTGCAGAGAAGTGAAGAGAATGCGCACTACATGCAAGTTAAGCAACAGGCAGTGATGGAGACCATGTCGCGACTTCTTCAATTCAATCAGGAGCTGTCGCGAACCATTCTCAACTTGGTTCCGAGTCCAGACAACCCGGTTCACAGAGATGGTAAGTCGAAGTCTGGGGAATCGGGAGCTGTCATTATTACTAACAACCGGTCGTCAGTGCTCAATCTGCAAGCCGAGATGGCTCGACAAGCTGACATTCTCCGGACGATTGACGACCCTCAAGAATCGTCTTTCGCCAATAGTCGGGCTTACTTCTCCAACGTCGAAAACGCCCCTGTTTCGCCGCGACAAATGCCCCAAGACGACCCTAGACGGGCCAATCTCGCAGTTCCTCAGCCAAGAGGGCAGAATTTCTACCGGCCTCCAGTACCCTCCAACTTATCCATTAGCACGCGACGGCCTTACGGCTCAATTGGAGGCGGCCCCGCGCCGCAGGCTTCGTCTCCCTTGAGAGGAGCACCACCTCCACCTCCTCCAGGACCTCATCCCTTGGCCCAAGTTGAGCCTCCTCCTGGCAGTCTGGCCAGACGACACACTTCTGCTGACATTCGCGCACATGGCTGGCAGCCAAGTGCCCCGCCATTCGCTTCTGGCCCCCCCTCGGGTCCTTCTTCGGGGCCGTGGCCGTCCTCTCCCAGCAGACTTGCCCCTGAAGATCAACGTATCAGGGAGTCTTTATCGACCTATTCGCTGCAGGGTGCAAGTCAGTCACGTCCTCTTTCGCGGCCAGCGACCCCTCCTGCGCCATTCTCTAACGGTGGAGGCGGAGACACGTTTGGTGGCTGGTCGTGGAACTCGGCGAACAGAGAGAACAAGAACCTATCAATTAGAGACAGCTCAGGGCCCCCCACCCGCCGCGGCAGCATGGCCCATATTCTCAACCCGACGGATACGGCCGAAAGGGAAAATGAAGATGAAGACCCACGAGGGGACGACGACCGCAAGCGCAAACGGATGCAGTAAGCAGTCGTCACCGCGAGGTTCTATGCCATGTCAGCACACGGTGCAGCTTTCGGCGCCTTGCGAGGCGCCGGTACATTTTTGTCACAAATACCAGAAAAAGTTTCCTTTCTGTTTAGAGGAAGTAGGAGGCGCCGGGTTCGGATCGGCATATGATTTAGCACGGATACCTCTTCACGACCGCACCTCGAGATCGAGATCCGAAACATATACAAAGCCCACGACCACAACGTAATCCGACCGCCGCACTGGGTCGACCCTTTCCCCCCAAGTGGGCGGACCATTTGGTAACTTTTAACCCAGCCAAGAAGTCCTACATCCCTTGTCGTCACTCACACATCTTTACTGCATCTACGGCCGGCTTGCGTGGAGGGGAAAAACACACAAAAACCTTAATAAGTCAGCGCTCTTGCCGTGTCACAGAGCAGGCCCAGTATGGATCGCAACTGTTTTTAATTTTTGTTTTTTTTCTTGTTCCCTCTCGGATGGAGGCTTTCTGTTATGGTCGGAGCTCAGGAAGAGGAATACCCAAACGACAATTGGCGGCGGGATTTGTCAGGATTTGTCCATATGGGAATTGTAATTGCGTTGGTGACATGCCCTTGGAGTGTGAGAGGAATGATGTGATTTGAAGCATGTTCATATCTGTTTAGTAGGAAAGCCGCGTATGTGTGGCTTGTAAGGTGGTGCCATGGCAAATACCTGGGAGGCCGCAGCCAAATCTAGCCGAATCAAGCATGAAAAGTACAACATGGCAGCCAATGTCAACTTGGAACATAATCAAGACGCATTCATAGGATGGTTAACGAATCTGGCTGATTACGAGCTAACACTATGTTCCAGACAAGGTGCACAGTGGCGTTTTCGATGAGAAGGACCCAAGTGGCCTGTTCAAGGGAGTTTCGATGAACGTCGATCTACGCCCTGTCCTCTCCGGCCAACCCGTTCCATATCTGCCGCCGTCCCGTATCCGTTTATACGGGTGCTACAACGCTTGCCTTCCTCGTCTTCTTCTTTTTCTTCTTGTTCTTCTTGTGGGCTTGGTCATTCTCGGCGTCGGCCTCGGCCACCGAAGGTTTGGCGGTGTTTTCTTCCTGTTCCCTGTCTGCTCCAGGAGGTTCGAAATTTGACTCTGGAATATCAGCCTCGTCCGCTCCCTCGCGACTCTTTACGCTTGTCGGTGGAGCATCGTCCACTTCTGCCTCTGGGCTCGCATCCTCGTCCTCCGTCCTTACCCTCCTCTTCTTTTTGCGTCCGAGTCCACTCCTACCTTCCTCCTCCTCACTTTCCTCCTCTTGCACCCTGCGCATCTGCGTCGCTGTCTTCTGTTCTGTCTCTCGGCCCCGCTTACCGAGGAGACGACGGCTAAGGTCTCGGGTCGCCGCCGAGGCTTTCTCTTCGGATCTGGGCGCAGAGTATCCCAGGCCTGTATTTGGATTCTCGAAGCGCAAGTCTGAGTCGTCAGCTATTGCACGCGCTCGGGTACTCGGCGTCGTTGTGGTGAGTGTTGATGTTGGCTTTTTGAGGGAGGAAAACGTGCCGTTTGGATCGGCCGTAGGGGCGAGACTCGAGCTTGTTGTAGGAGAGGGTCGTGCTAGAGAGGGGTATTTCGCGCGCATCGAGTTGAGAAAGGTGCTTTGCTTCGCGGATGCAAGAGATATTCTGTTGTAAATTGCGTTGAAGTCCGCTGAGGCGGGCAGTTTGGGCGCCGTGGACTGCTCTGGTGCTGGCGCCATGATGGCGGTTCTGTTCCCGCCGAAATGATTCCCCTCGCGAGCCAAACAGGAATTCAGCGGCCCGGCTCGCCGATTGATCCAACCGGCTGACTCTTGTGGATGGAGGTGGCTCGCTCAATACACACAAGTTACGTCACACAGTCGAGGCTGGTTGAAGTAGGTGGTGAGGGAGGCTCGCGACGCCGTGCTGGCCATTTTTTTCCCCTTGGAGATGGAGTGGTCCGTGCAAAGTACCCTCACCTTCATCTTATCTCGCCGCATATGGGTTCCTTATCTTAGCGTTTTTCAGCGCAGACCTTATATGTGTGCAGGGTTTCTTCTAGTGCCTTTTGCCACCCACTTGGGTAATTACACTTTCTCACACAAATTTAACCCATATCATGTGCATCGTGTGCAGGGTTTTGCAGGTTGTCAAGATGAAAAGAAACTTCTTGTCGCCGGCGGCGGTGTAACTCCCGTGGACTAGGTACCTTAGGCACATGTGCCTCCGACTCTCCGGTTCCGCTTCCGGGGCTGAGCCGATGGAGAACGGAGCCAGGACGGGATGGCAGTTTAAATGATGTCGACGTCGTGAATTGTCACGTCTTCTTAGGCGGTTTACTGGTCCTTACACCGTTCGGGCCAAGGGGAAACGAATATTTTTACTATAGCGTCAAAAGTAAGAACAGGATCTATCAGCAGAGCGAAGGGAATGCTTTTCTCTGCAGATAGCAAGCATGCAAGTCTTGGATGGGCTCTCTTCCACCTAGATCTGGTAACAAGACACATCAAGAAGGCAGACCCTGGGACAATTGGCTGGATCGGAAGAAAAAAAAAAGTAGAAATGACGATGCAGAACAGAGCTTGCCGAGCAGGCCCTCATTACGGCCCCTTAGCATCTTGAAATCAGGAAGCAAAACGTCAGCCGCCTAAGGTAGTCGATCTGCAAATGAGATAAATTTCGTTTCGTCTGCCCAGTGCTTGACTCCTCGAGCGAGGAGCCAACTCATCATCGGGCAGTTCAACCACAGCAAAGATTCACACTTGGGCGCTCTGTTAGCTCAACTGTATCAATCAACTACAACTCTACTGACGCAGTTCACCATGGGAACCGCCACCCGCCACTTCATTGTCACACACGAATCCAGTCTCCATCGGTTTGCATGGTCCGACTATATACAAGAACGAGCGTAGGACAAAGCTGACTTATGCTACGACGAAGACACTCAGGCTGGAGATCGGTGTTCTCTAGGATAGACGCGTTCGTAAGGATTCAATGCACCGACGTCCCTTTCTGGATGCCCGGGCTGCTGTTGGGTGGAGTCTCGGGACTGCTGTCGCCCGATTTAGCACCCACCTGCTCTTGAGCCCGTTTGTGACAGCAGGAAGACCTAGTGTCTCTGTGGGATCTTGATTATCGGACATGTCCTCATGGTCTTTATCCTGTTGCGTTAAGTGCCGGGTGAAATATATACATCCCCCGGATATCTGGACCTTGCGTCTATGAAATCACCTCCCCGGACCGAACAGTACTACAAACCCAATAGAAACTCATTGTCTTGAAAGCACGCGAGTCCGCAAATCATATCACACATCCCGGCTCGTAGGTGTGCCATGGAGCATCCCGATATCTTACCTTGTTGATATAGAACTTCTTATCTGAGCATGGAAGCCATCGATGGCTGAGTATATAAATGGAGGATACGTACCCAGCAAGGCAATCCCCGCATGATGGCGGGCAGTTGAAAGCCCAGGGTCGGGTGCGCCAGGGCGTCTTACCTCATATCTTCCGGCGTGCCTCAAGCTACCAGGTACCTTACTGAAGTACCTATGTTATCGAAAAAGTTCAGGTCGCCCGGTGCCTACCTTAACCTCGAGGTGTTCTTTCCTTGAACCACCGTCTCCATCGCTCCTTCCCTCTCGTGGGATTTTCGCAACTTCCCACTGAGACGACCGCGCTTGCATCGCCTGCCCTCTCCTTCAACGCGTGATTGCCTTGCAGTGCGTACCTTCCCGAAAGGCCGCCGATTTGATTTTATTCTGTTTTACATTTAGCCGCACATCTTTCGATATTCTTCATCAACGACGCAACGTGCACCTGCCTCCTTTTACTTCGACTTCCCACTTCAATCCCTCATCGCGAGTTCACTCTCGTCTCGAGACAACAACACACCTTCTAGCCGCCAACGCGCCTGCTGAACAACAATAGCACACGCATCGGCAATCATCTGTAAAGCTCCGGCGTTTTCTCCCCCCCCACTTTCCCCCCGGGGCTTTTCTTTCATCGACTTTCTTCGCGCCGCCTTCCACAGTCACGCTGCTTTTTTCTCCTTTCCCCTTCTCAGCCGTCTCACCCTCTGCGACTTCCCAAGCTAACCGCCATGAAGCGGCAAACTGGACAGGATAGTGGTCGCTGCCGTCCCAACGGCTTCTTGCGAAAACGAGGCGACTTTCTCGACCGTTGCGAATTTCGAGCCAAGGTTCCAGGACCCCCGATCACCACACGAACGACGTTCAACTACCGATGGCATACTGACCCCGCGTCTTCTGGACTTCTTTACAACCCTGGTCTCGATCCTTGCGACCCCCTTGCCGGCCTTGTTCTACCTCGTCAGCTAGGAGCTTACGTCGGAAAGCGGTACGGACCAGGCAAGGCAGGACACAAGCCCAAAGAGAATCCAGATCGCACATTCGCACCACTGACCCGGTCGTTTTCGGCACCTAACTACGATACCTACGATCGACGTCCCCTGCATTCGATAGTACATACCGGAGTAGGCAAGGCAAAGTACGAGCCCGAAGAGGATCCTAATCAATTATCCTCGCCGGCCAAAGCCACGCTCCTTAATCCTCGATCGTGCAACACGTTTCGAGCACCACATTACGACTGTTACGACCGACGTCCCCTGAACTCGACAGCGAACAGTGTGGGGCTCTGCTTGCCCCGCTTCTCGAAAGCACCCAAAAACGAGCTGCTCAAACGTGCCACCATCACCAATTCTGTCGCCGAAAAGGAAAAGCCTGGTCCGAAGTACAAAAGCCCGTTCGTGAAAGGCACAACTGCTGGCGCTGCCGAGTCTGTTGACGCTGCGCAACCTACCAAAGGTGCGCTCAAAATACTGGAGGCGGAGAAGCCAGCTCCGAAGAGCGAGAAGAGCAAATTGACCATTATAACGCCTACAAGGAGAAAGAGACTATTCAGCCCAGGCCTTCTCGAAAAGGCTGGTCAGAAGCGCAAGCGTCTCAACGCACGAACAGAAAATCTCAACACTGCGCTAGCGACCCCCGGGCGGAACACGAAGTTGCCGAGGAGGAGCGAGAAGAACACCTTGACCATTGAAACACCTACAAAGAGGAGGAAGCTTTTCAGTCCAGTCGTCAAATCGAAGCCGAAAACGAACGCTCCCTCGGCTCAAGCCTTTCCAGAGCGGAATACTCTTGTCCTACAACCAACGCAGACGGCTACTGTGCGAGTCACAGATACGACAGGAACGAAGAGTTTCACCTTGGAAGGAAGAGGCTATCGTAGACTCATTCTGCAGCAATCAGAAGACTGGGGTCAACCCCTGGAGTCGCCTCCATCCGGAGCTAGTTCCGCCATCTCGCGCAAGCGACGAGCCGAGGACACGGAGTTTGACTTGCTTGTGGCGGATGCGACGGATCAGGTGCAGCAATCAACAAACCACCAAGGTTCTACGATTCAAGACTTAGAGAAACAAGGCGTGCGTATATTTTTCAATCTTTCGCAGGTGGACGTAACTAACAGGCTGCAGCAAATAGCTACCGGCCGCAGGGTTTGGCTTAGCAATATCATGACATCAGTTCGAGGTACTTTCGCCAAAGTTTACAGCATTGCTGGCTACGGTACCAACTCTCAAGGTCGCTTTCCTGAATTCTTCTGACCATGTACAGTGAATCCTCGCAACTACGACGTAGTCGAGCGCCACTCCTATGACAAGCACACTGGGAACATCACCACCAAGCGAATTAGAGTGGACCCAAATATAGACTCGGGAGGGGTCACTTGTATCCAAGACGGACATCGAATCAACGATCAGCATCCCCACAAGACCAACCTCGTCTGGATTGACGAATCTGCACGCATCGCAAACTGGCATCAAGTAGCCGCTCTTGCTCAAGCATTGAAGGACATCGGCGGTCGTGTACAAAAAGGCCGCGCTGTCGAACGAAGCAGCTCGCCCGGCTTCCGTCTCGATGAAGAGTCCCGCTCTGGGCGCCTTCACACGCTCAGTGCTCATGTCAAATCTTTCCAGCAGACTGCACATATTATTGAGCATATTTACTCTCATACCTTCTTAGCACGGCTGAAGGAAATGTCTAAAGTTCCTCAACAACACACGGAATATGCCACAAATCCAGACGAGTACCTTGCTATTTCAGCAGCGAAATTGTTTCTCGACGAACTACCAAAAGAGTGTGCCTCTTTCCTCATCGAAGCAGGAGTCACCCCAAGAATCATCAAGGGTGTTGGCGCAGATCTGGATGCTATTGTGAACCAGAGACCGATGCCAGGGCTGGTACAAAAGGCAGGCTTTGTTGGCAAGATGATGAAGTTCATACGTGGACATGAAAAATTCGGCGTCGAATCTTCAAGCGCTATCATGCCGGGCAGCTTCCCCATTACGGAGCCGAACAGCGAGCCGGTCTTTGAGCAAACAGCCAATCCGTTGTTTAAGTCTGAGTCCGAGCCGCGACGGCTAGAAAAGGAGCCATCACGCGCGTATACGCCGGTTACACAGACGGAAACTTACGCCTACATCAGGGACCATTTTGCAGAGATGGAGACCAAAAGAAAATTTCCACACAAAACGCCACCAGAGAAGGCATCCGAGGAACTCCTGCCCAAGGCTATCCCGAACCCTATACTGAAGAGGGATCGGTCATCGCCTGCTTTAAAGCGGCTACAGAAGTCTCGAGGCCTGAAGAGAGTGCACTTCTCACCTTCAGCGAAGCAATTATCACCATCGCCAGTCAAGTCCCCGGGCTTCTTCTCCAGGATGTTCCGCAGGCACGACACAAACCTCAGCTCCCCACTTCGACTATACGAGGACGAGAGCTCCCTTGGTGACTCACAAACAGATGGTTCGCCAGACGCTACCGATTATGAGAAGTTCGGTCAGCACGAGCCGGAGACGGACAACACATCACAGGACAGCGACAACGAAAGCGCCATGTCCAGATGCCGACCCAGGCTTGTTCAGCGGTTGAACGATTCTCTGGGGTTTTCCAGTGGGGATGAGAAGCCGTCGTCACGACCAAGATCACCAAGTCCGCTGACGCTTTCGGGCCTGAGAATCTCGGATGACAAAGAGGGAGAACTGGATGATCTCAGTGCGGCTCTGCAGCTAATATTCGATGTGGACGAGGCCCAGAGGCGAGCCGAGGAAGCCAGAAAGGCCAAAGAGGCTGAAGCAGAGAGGCTTCGCTTGACAGGTGGTCTCCGGGCTCCGAAGCGAAGACTGGTCACGTCTCTTTCACCCAGTTGGTCTCAAAGAGCGCGAGACACCATCAGAGCCAACCCGAATGCGGTGCTCTCAGTCACGGCTGAAAGCGTTGAGCTTAGACGGCATGACTTCTTGAAGGTCGTTCCGGAGACCGAATGGCTCAACGACGAAATTGTCAATGGTTCTCTATTGTGGGTAGATCGATATGTCAACGAAGCAGCAGGTGCACCGGAGGTTAAGTCACCCAAGAGGGTGTGCCTCTTCTTGAATTCATTCTTCTACAAAAGACTGGAGGACAACGGTGTCCAGGGAACGGAACGAACCCTTCGACGGTTCGGTGTATCCAGAACGAATTTCCTCAACCTTGAGACGATCCTTATGCCCATCTGCAAAAACAACCACTGGACGCTGCTTGTCGTTCGGCCGCAGAAACGGACTGTATCACACATGGACTCTCTCAATCCACGCGGGACCGCAGCACACACTAAGAGAGCCCTGGACTGGATCAAGGCGGTTCTGGGCGACGACTTCAAAGCAGACGAATGGAAGACAGTACGACATGAAGCTCCCGGACAAGACAACGGCTATGATTGCGGTGTGTTCACCATCACCAACGGAATCTGTTTAGCTCTGGGTGTCAATGCCATCGACGCATACTCGAACGACGAGCTGCCATTGCAACGCTTGAGGATTGCAGCCATGCTCTTGAACAAAGGCTTCAGGGGCGAATTCGATCTCTCTGACCTTTGAGCCTCTAACGACTCTGGATGTGTCACTTGTGATGGGCATTAGCGAATGTGAGAGCAGCCAAGCACCCAGTTGTTATGACAGTATCGGTCAAGGTATGGGACGGACATTAAATGGAAGTGGCAAGGTAGGACTTTGCTCGGTCTATCGTTTGCAATCACGAATAAGGACGGGTTCGCGTCGACAAAAGCTGGTTGGAGTTTTGTTTGTTGGGATACCACACTGGAACCATGAATGGTTTCTCTTGCGATGCTTACTTTCTGATTTCCCGTTTTCCATCATCTGCGTTGAAGGAAAACAGCTCCTTGCGATAGCAAGTAGATACATAATACGAGAACAGGGAGACTTGGTGTCTCTCAATGCTCTTGCTGAGCCTTAACATACGTAAAGAACCTCGCTCGCAAGACTTCGAAGACCCGGCGGCCTTTCTAGTCCAGTCGGTAGGCCCACAATTGCAGAAATTTCCCCATGACAAGGTTTCCTCGAATTGCCAGCACAACAAACGGCTGTGTTCAGTTGACATCCCCACTTGCTGTACAGTTGGGTCAGGACAAAGTTAAGAAATGTTGGACGATGTCAACATGATATTCAGCCCCGATGCCCAGATCATGCCGAGCTGGTCAAGCATACGCAGTGTGCAGAGAGGAACAAACAGGGGGTTTCAGGTGCGGGAAACGGGCGCCAGATTATTGCCTCCAGCGCGGGCGTTGACGATGATTACGGGCCATAGTGGTTGTCGTGTCGCCCTGTGCAGGCTGTCTTGCAGCATTGCAGGAGACGGTTCCCGCCCGTGTTCGCCAAGTAGTGATCCACGATCTGCCAAGGTTCAGGTGTTCCATCGCGCCGCGTCTGACACAAGGCGAGGCAGCTGCCAAGAGACGGGAAGAAGTGGGATCGGGACTCGACGCGGTCACAACGATTCAGGCAATGTGTTTGTCAAGGCGTTTGGGATGCGGAAGAGGGTTTAGAGGAAGGGGGACAAAAAGGGGGGCGGGGGGGGAGGTTTCGCATCTTAGGAAAGGGCGGGAAACGGCGCAACGGGCGAGTGGTGGAGCTCTTGGTTCGGCGGTCACTCCGCGCCGCGGCTATTCCCAACTTCAGAATATGCAGTGATTTTTCGCTGTTATCGACGGATATTCAATTCCTCATGAGACGAGCGGCCGGACAGGATCAGGTAACAGAGTCAAGGCCGCGCAAATGGCGGATCTCTGGGGATGCCACATGGGAGAAATGATCTTCTCTTGACGTTCCTGCCGATCATCGGGCCCTGGATGGGCAGAAATCGAAAGAGACAGGGACCTGAGTTTGGTGGACGAAGCTATCATCGGAGGCGGGCGGGCCGAGGAGGCGACGACGCGCCGAGGAGGCGACGACGCGCTGTAGCGACCACGACCTTTGAACCGGGGGCCATTCAACCGGATCACGAAACGTGTCGAACGCACGCAAAGCGGCGGCGACGACCAGCTGGACCAGAGCTTTTCCTGTATCCGTACCCGACAAGGGGTCAAAGGGGAGATTGAATTTGCGGTGCGGCCAGCGGCGGATGGAGATGGAGACGACATGACGTCGTGGCATACTGACATCGCGATGCGAACCTGGCAGATGCTGGACCGTGAGAATTGCTGACTACTGACTTAGTAATTGTTGTTACTGCTCAGAGCTCTGTGCACTCAAGCGTCTGGCGCCAGCTAAATTGTGGAGAACGGCCTTGTCGCCCTGCTGGTGATTCCATGCTTGCCGTCAATGCGGACAGTAATTCAGTTACCTTTGTTCAGAAATCAGTTTGAATGAGTCAGACGGTTTGCTGTCAGGATATTCTGCTTGGGCAAGTGATACGCGTTATGCAGAGCAATCCAGCCTCCCTTGAGGAAACAGATAATACACTGTGGTGTCCAGACGCGGGAAGAAAAGCATCACGGACGGTCTTGACCGATGGCCCACGTCGAGAGTGTTGTTTGTTAGGTCCCACTGCGGGCATGGGAAACTTTGAATATGTCTTTTTTCCTTCTCTCTACTCTGTGGTCCCCGACATCCGACCCGTATCTAACTTTTTTGTGCTTTTCGGATGTCCATGTCCAGGTAGATGTTGACCGTGGTGTGGTGGTGTTCCGATGTTCGGGTAGAGAGAAAACTATCTACTTCAATAGCAGCGGGCTCGGCGCCCGTTAGGTTGGAAGACTTCGGGGACCAGAACCGGTTTGTTGGGACAATACGGGCGGTATCGCCTAGTGATGTATCTTTACGTTTGACACAATCAAAAGAGGCCCATCTAGATGCAGTTCGCATCCCTTACCGTTGAGCTGCTTTGACTCGCGATGATGCTGCGAGAGTACGAGAGCGTCGGTTTGGCTTGGCTCGACCCTGTCCTGAGGGCATGCAAGTTGCAAAATATGGAGAAATTGGGTATTTCGGGCTCCCGGCGAGGCCGTCAGCGCTACGGAAAATTTGTGAGGTGTCGTCGTTAGGGCTCCCCCGGTTGTTAGACGACCAGTAACCTTGGTGTGGTACACGATTCTCCGTCGTCTGTCGATGCTGGTTCCATGTCGCCGTTCGTTTGCTTGCTGGCTGGGCTGGGTAATGCTGCGTCGCGTCAGCAGTAGTGTAAGGGCGGTCCTGGGCGGATGTGGAGAGGCACTGGCCAGGGAGGAGCCGGATGGCTGACGGGGTGAAAGGGAATGGCTGGCTGGATGGAACCTTCATCTTCGAATACCAATCCGTGAATTTGAATTTGACGAGGGCGTGAACAAGGCTGGAGGTTGCTTCCGCGGATGGGGATTATGGGGCGGAAAGAAGCATTGGATCACTGCAGCTTCCTTCCTTCCCTCCTTTCGTCTATCCATCCTTCCTTCCTTCCTTCCATGCATGCGTTCCCTTACTAGGTAGTACCCTTTGGGCACTGGCTCATTCCGCGCTACGCCGAGACAGGCAGGATTCTAGAAGCCTTTCTCTTGGTTTACTTACCTAGTAACCTCTATGTCCAAAAAAAACGGGGTCTTTTCCACGTCGAATTAGAAGCCTTTCTCTGCCTCTCAATCCCTCCCTGCCTTGCCTGCTTTTCGTCTCCCGCCTTCGTCGCCTCCTTTAATGACCCTTCGAAAAATTCTCCAGCCATACCGTATTTGGCGTTTTGCCACAGGGAGAGCCCATAGGAGTCATAGGGATGCGGATGCGGATTGGAATGCTGATTTGGATGCATTGCTGACTTCGGTCCCCCACCTTTGACGACCGGCCCAAACACGAACCCCAAATCCCGACACAAACCACCTCAGACCACACCGACCTGCCCTGCGAAGCTGACCTGACGGACGGATGCATCGAATATTCCATGCGCATTCCTTCTTCGGATCATGACGACATTAAATCTCAAAGTGCATCCTTCGCCTTCGATTACCTTAGCTTTCTGCTGTGCTTTACGTCCGAGAAAGCCAAGACCTGGCTCTACTTTGGTACTGCCTTACCAAGCGAAAGCCAACACACGCCGCACGTGATTGTCTCGACAATCGCGACTGGAATGGGCCGACTCAAACCGGAATCGAATCATAGGCCCTAACGACGCACCCATCCTGGAGAAAAAAAGAGACGAGAGCAAAAAGAAAGGGACGAAAATGGGGACCGGGTTACGCTGGGAATTGAAAACGTGGAAGCCCCAGCTGCGGAATCGCCGTTGGACTGTGCCGTCTCAGCAACGGAATACCACGCAGCAAAACGCATGCATGGCCGCACCGGCGCAACGATGTTTCCCAGGGATGCAGATGATAAGAACAACTTACGACAGCTGCGTAAATAATTTCGGGAAGCCTGTCGTTGGCCCGGCTGACCTCCCTGGTCCTCATTTCAGCCACTACGTATCCTGATGGAACAAGGGAAGGGGTCGCATCTCGTTAAAGTGAGAATTTGCATCGACACATGGTCGTACGTGCGTGGCCGTGGCGACAATTACCTTCAACCACTCAAAAAGCCGCACGAAATGCGTGCCACGCATGGAAGCGCGGCTGGAATACTTCTGCAGCGCTTCCACTGACCGGAGGGCGAGTTTAGAGATCGATCGTTGATTCGGCTGCTGCTGCGACGTCAAGTGGGCTTTTCTTGTCGTCTTGCGGATACCAGCATGCAGTGGAGTGCCACATTGAAATATTCGTCCCCTGGTGTGAGCGGGCAAGCTGCAGGGTCGAAGCCCAGACGCGCCACCATAAGCCACGCAGAATGCGAATTGGTGCCCGCAGAGAACTTCAGAATCCGGCGAAGCCATTCCGACTCCATCAACATTTCCTCTGCTTTGTCCTATGCATCATTTTCTACAAACGCCGGTACTCCGAGAACCCGCTTATGCCGTTCAACTTGCATCCACAGTCCAAGGCAGGATGGCACAGAAGCGTGACTCGCAGATGGCGGCAAGCCTCGTCGCAAACGATCAGCAGATGGCATGATGAGGACCCCAACTGTGGCACGTGGACGCAGCCACAATGACTGACCGTGAAGTTTGGCGGTGGCGGCCAACCGAACGCTCACCAAGCTAACGTTGACATGGATCGACGTTGTGGTCGACGTTGTGGTCGACGTTGATCAACAGAGAAAGACGGAGAGAAAATGAGTGTATACAGTTGGTATATCAGACGATCATTTAGTGTACATTGAAATGTCCAACGCCAAGTGACGGAGCCTGCACATTCGCATTTCAATCTCCTGGACTTCCGCCTCGCTGTTCTGGCAAACGGTACTTGAGTCCTTTGCAATACGAGGCCCTTGCATAGAGTCAGGTAGCTAGCTCAACTGGGCTGCCAATCTGGAATCACCTTTGGAGCTGAAGTCTCCGAGAGCAGTGTGGTCAACCACTCACGATGGCCAGGTTCATTGTTTACTTGTCTCACACAAGAAATCGAACAGATACGCAGCCAACCAGATTCAGGCGGCAAACCCAGCTGTCTTCTTGTTGGTGTGTTGCTTATCTGGTCGTCTCAACAATTACCTTGTCGCATTGATCGACAGCCACTTGACTTCTTTCGCGTCCCCGTCCGGACGGCGACTGCTAGTGATATTACAACTGCAACCCTCCGCAATGTGCATACGGCTGGCTGCGTGCAAATCCTGTGTCTACGCAGCATAGGCACAGCGAGCGGGAGCCACCCTTCTGTACTCGATTCCTAGCTAACCATGGAGCCTGATAAAGGCTTCGCAAGACGGCAGCAGCCTTCTTTGGAACGAAGGGTGCTTGTTTGCCATTTGCCTAATCACTATCATAGATATAGACAGAGCTAAGCGACCAAATGATCCGTGAAATAAGAGACACACGTTTCCATACCATCTCCGAGACCTTTTTTGCATACGACGTCAGCCCGAGCACAGGAGGGAGCTTACCGGTTAAAGGTAATAAACAAACCAAAGCAAACAGGACATGGAGCTTGTAAGATTCTGCGTGGACCGAGACATTATATTAAAGCCTGGCAGGCACAGTTGATCCCATATGTTCGTTGCCACAGAGGGTCCGAGAGTGTTAATGGTCCCGTACTAGTATGCGTTGAACTACTACTAAAAACCCAGCCCCAGAAAAGGGTTGCCAACCTTCACTAGCCACACATACCCTTCCTTGCCTTCGCGACCTGGAGTGTGGTCCGTTTTGTTCGTTTGCAACGAATGAGAGACCACGCCATCGCGGTGCACCATCTCCATCCCCAGCTTCGAGCGCCGTCATTCTGTTTCACTCTCGGCCGCGATAAGTGGACGAACACCCACCACCCCAAGCGGGTGACAAAGTCAGCAGCGCACTCTGAGCAAGATCAGGTTTATGTAAAAGGCGTTTGCGTCCATTCTTCACAATCGCTTCCTCTCGGTCTTATGACCGCAAGCCTTTTGGGGTTTCTTTTGTTTGAAGGGGGGGGGGGGTGGTCGTCCACTTA